>WEIV01006887.1:131829-173231 GCA_013390005.1 Calyptomena viridis
TTCACCTTCATTCAGCACACTATAAGAAACACTGATGACCATGACATTGCAGATTTTGTGTGCTACTGAGGTATATTAATTCTCTCCTTTGTGACTTTCCAAGGTATGTGTGGGAGTGGAAAACAAGAAAAACATTTATCCTGCATGCTTTGTACGTTCTACCAGCAGCGTTTTCCTTGGGAAATATATGAACACAGTGAAAACAGTTTCATCACTGTGCCAGCCTTTTCAGTGGAACAGCACTGATTAATTCCTATGAAATAAATACAGAGATGTCCTCATGCTCCTGCACTTCCCTCTGAAACAGGGCAAGGACTCCACATGGTGGCCATGGCTGCAGGGTGACCCATCACTTGTTGTTTTAAACTATCTGCCCCACTGGAATTCATTACCCACAGTTAAGAACATCAGGTTTTAACAATCCATCCTATAAAGACATTAATATGGCTATAAGGCCTGTGAAAAAGATCCAGCCTAGTCACCTCCAATTTCTTCCTGAAAGAGAACTAAACACATAGGCCACAAAACAGGCAAAAACCTAAATCAAAGCATGCTGGATCCGGAAAAAGAAAAAATCAAACTCATGAAGCAAATTTTTCCTACTAAGAGATATCAGCAAGGGAAGTATATGTAGGCACAGCAGAACTCAGAAACTGGAAGTTAATTTTTGAGATTAGTACATAAAGAACTTGACATTTCTTGCAGGGACTATTTCCCGAGAAAACACGTGAAGTCTCACACTGACATTTAGTGATAAATGTTTGGATATGCAGTGATAGCTGTGTTTAGATGAGGAAAAAGTCTGTAGACTGTCCTGTGTATTTTTTCAACTACCTCTATCAAGCAAACCAAAATACTCTTCTTTTCTTTAACCTTTGTTTTATTTCAGGAGGAAAAAATAATAAACAGTAGTTTAGAAGATAACTGCACCATGAGGCCCAATGGCAAGTTTCACAGAAAAATGAAATATGGGCAGTAAAATGTTGTATTACAGATTTTCAGACACACTTAGAAGGAACATCCAGTTCCATACTCATGAATAATGCAGCTATAACCAAACCCACTGCTTAAGAAGAGAAAAAACTTCATGACTATTTCTTCCCCATTATATTTTCCTAAAAGTAGTTCAGAACCTGGCTTTGACAGCAAACTGTGAAACTTGATCACATTACGTGTTAAGAAGAATTAATAGATATTCATCACTGCACTATATCTAGCACACAGAAAGTTGCGCCTTACTACAGAATTTTTGTTTGGGTTTTTTTTCCTAAATGTAATTTAAACTGTTTTTCCTGTAATCTTTGATCAAAACCAAGGCAACAGAGACAGACAGAGACAACAGATGTTAATATGCGCATGGAAATTTCCTTTAAAAAATAACCAGAAAACACCTTTTTCCCCTCAAATATACAGCATCATTGTTACCTGCTGTGTTTGTTGCAACTTTAAAAAGATCTTTAAACTTACCCAATTGCCTTATCAAACTTTTTCTTCTCCCATTCAGCTTTGCTAAGCTGGCTGAGGAAAAAAAAAGTAATTAAAATCCAGATATTGCCATACAAATATTTTCTTTCGACTTCTTTGATGTTATAACATTGACTGAACACAGAGTTTTACTTCCAATGACATTTAACTATGCTTCTGACCAAATGGATTGATATAAACAAACTTGAAAGGGATAACTGGCCTTACATCATTGCCAATAGACTTGTCTCACTATTACAAAATAGGTGCCTATGTCAGTGCTCTCAGTAAAAGCCAGATGTTTTCTCTATTGACCACAAAGATGATCCATGATTGCAATGAAATGTTGGAATTACATTTAACTAGTCAAAGATGGTTTTAGCTATTTGGGTTTTCAGAGATATATGTGAAAGTTATCACTGGAGGCATGATTCACCTGAGGCAGCAAATATGAAAAATACTCCTCTAACAGCGAGTTTTTATGCCCAGACAAATTAGAAACACTCAACAGCCAAAAATAAGGAACAACATTTCCTATTATTTGGCACAATAATGCAGAGCTTTCCAAGGACACCGAAGACACTCCCCTTAAAATAGAATTAGTTAGGAAACAGATTAATTTTTGACTGAATTTCAGCTGTTCAATGATTTAAAAGAGCTGTGTGATCCAACCAGTCAGCCAACATCTCACTAAGCAGGTTTGAGCCTACTCGAATGAGAAAGTTTAGCAGAAATCATTGCCTGCATTTATAACCAGCTAAAAGCAACCCTAACCAGTGGGATACAACCTTAACATGGCTGTGGGAGTTTTGCCTTGATTAAGCAAATCAGAGTTTGTAAGCTTTAGAAACCCAAATTATAGAAAGCTATGTGTGAAAGCATTGTTCTTGGACTATACTTGAATTAAAATAAGTATATATTACACTAAAACCAAATTCCTTGAGTTTCATGTAAATTATACTATGTGAAAATTGTTGTCATTAAATATATAAGTTACTAATAGGTTCATATCCATCTGGATCTGAGTGTTACCAGGTGGGATACATAAGGACAAAACTTCACCTCCTATATGGCTTAGTATACAGGAATATCCTGTATGCTTCATTCCTTCTCTAACATCTTAACCATCTTTGTAGGCTGTGGCACAACAACAATTAGAAAACCCCAGGTAAAGACTGAATAACAAGGGTGGCACACATAGGATGTGGGATAGAGTTCAACTGAGACAGAATATCCATTGATCATGATCCCACCAGAAAACAGCAGGGCTGTTAAGTAACCACATCAGGAGGATCACCATGGGCACCTCCAGCAGCATCTATCTTCTACTGAATGCACTGTCAAGGCACAGACACATGCTCACACAGCACTCCAAGACTGCCCTTGGTAATCAAACGTGCAAATGAAGAACACTAGTATGTTCCAAGGGCTTTTTGTCACAAAATTACCATTGGGAACTCAACCACAAAAAAAACTCCTGAGAACATCAAAAGCTTCACAGATTCAGATGTGGACCAGATATATGGATATCTAACATTACTGGCAGAAGAAAAATGTCTTTTAAGGCAAGTGATTTCTCTGTAACTGACTAAGAGGCATCTATCCTTCCAATAATTATGGAAACCCACAACACAGTTTTTGACACCTGAATGTACCTGATCTCTCAACAGTCAGGGCAATGGACTTGTCAGATTGGAACCATTATTAGTCAAGGTAGACAGAGTATGTGACTACAAATAAAGCAGCTTTTCAGCTCTGCTAAAAAACCTTTGGCCTAGACAACATATGATTATCAAGTCAGTCACTTCAGGTGCATCAAGCAAGGTGAATTTCATTTGTGATACATAAGCATGCTCATATCTACCCAGAGTTGCACCGCTGACTATGTTTGGGTCAACTTTGAAGAAAAGAATATGGATCTCTTGGTGTTGCAATAAAGATTTTCAGTTTATAACACACCAAGTTGTAGCATGGTTTGGTCTTTATTTACATGTAATGTCTCAGGAAACTTAGAGAAAAGAAAAAAAATACCTTAGTTCCTTCTTAGTGACTTCCCTTAATTATGAAAAAAACACAAACAAATTAAAAGAAAGGTAAATAAAAATACAAAAATCATTTTAAATTAGAAGTGAAAACATTTAACACTAAATTTTATTATTTCTAAGATTCAGTATACAAGTTTGCCTCTTGCATTTGATCAATTTTCAGGATCAGTACTTGAAAATAGACAGGATGTGGCAATACCCAAGCATATACCCAATAAAGAGAAAAACCCCAGCTCTCTCTCCCAGACAGAACCAGCACAGTGCTCTCTCAAGTTATTATTTCTGGTCTCAAGCTTTACCTGTATTTAGGGTGAAGAGAATCAGAGAGAACTTGCTGAGCTATCTCAGTGTCCCATTCAGCAAAATACCTGCAGACATACATGTTTAGGGTGAATTGTTAAAGAAACACAATTAAAAAAAGCATCTTAGGACATACTAAGCTGTATACACATCTTTTAAAGGTCACTGCATGTGTTACACAGTATGAGTAGCATTTGACATGTCAAACACATTCAGCTACCAGACTCCCAAAATGAAAGATTAAAGCAGCCTCAAACTACAAGTGCAATCCTGTAAGTGCTCAGTGAATACACATTACCTGAGTCCCCTTTCTACCCATCTTACAGAAAGTCAGTTGCTTATTACTAGAGCATGTCAGGTGCTGAGCTCAAAAAACCCAGTTCAGGCTTCTTGATCTGGATGATTCATTAAGCAAGATAAGAGTCATCACAGAAGATTAAGAAATTAAATACATGGTGGGGATTAATTTCCCATGGAAGTTCAAAGCCAGAGTCAAGAGTCCAGAACCTTAACTGAGCTTTGTTAGAGAACGACATATGGACAGCCAATGACTTAATCTGTAAAAGCAGATTCCCTCATAAGGAAAGGTTATTTTACCACATTTCTAAATTACATAACTATCTGCAGTAAATACAAGGGCTAGAGAAAATAACGGGCATTAGTAAACTCCCAAATTACCAAGCACAGCTATGGTACTAACACCCAGTGTTTGTAAGCTGGAAGAAAAAAGCGATGTAAATTCACTGCTTAATTTTTAGTATCAATAGAAATCAAAGTAGAAACGACAGAAGTCTGCCATTAGTGGCTGCATTTCAAGTGCTTTGCTTAAGGATTCCGCACGAAATTCCCAAAGAAGGCAGCTGAGCAGTAACATAACCCCCCCACCCACATACTACCAGGACATTTTGCTTAAGGAGATCTAGATTCTGGTGAAAATACATTTTACGGTTTGCTTCTTGTGGGAAGAGCGGTAACTTACTGCGTCACAGAGAAACTAAAAAAAGGCCTTAGCAAGTGGTATTACTGGGTTGAATTAGGAATACTGAAAGAAAGTAGAAATCTTTGAAAAGAGAAATTCTCCAAAAATTAGGCTTTCAAACAAATCCTTTCATTTGTTTAATATGAACTCTCTACCACTTTTATAAGGTATTCCCACAGACCTGCTAAAAATCTGCAAGTAATGCTGCTTTTCATAACTTCAGACACACATAAACCCCTCCACAGAGGAACATACTTACACCAAGTTATATAAGCCCAGGAGACCCATCCCTCTAAAGTCTGTTTTAGGATCATCACCTTGGAAACCAATTTCACACCATTGCTTTGAAATCCGAGCTTTCAGTGGTGAATTAGGCTTCAAGCATTTCCACAACTAGGAAGAGTACAGGTAAAATATAATTAAGCTCTCACACGTTAGTACGGCTTGGTTTCTTTCCTTTTAAATCAAGCTAAGTTCTGATATAACATCACTGCATTGCTATCTCAGCAACCTTAATATAAAATCAAATTAAATTCCTCTGTGTGTGCATGTGTGTGGGAAATCCCAAACTACTCTGAAGTATTGCAGATCTTTCAGCCCTACAAGGTCCTTCTGACCTTATTGACAGCTGCTGTAACATCTCAGACAAAGACTTGTTTTGGTCATGCTTTGTTCATCAAAGTAGTGTTTGCCTCCATAAGCACACAGACAGAAATAGGCTACAATTTGGTTGTAAATCACTGACAGAGCAGCAGGCAATCAGCCCTCAAGTCCCTGAGGCTCTGCAGTAATCTTTTCTCTGGCATCTTTTGCAAGTCTCCAGAAAGGTTATAAATCAAGAGTGCTGACTTGGCTACCACAGTGCTGAAAAGCAAATCAGAGAACACATACACAAAAAAATAAATTCCATACAGGAATAGCATGTGCCACCACCACATTTAACTGGGGAAAGAATCATTCATTGATCTCCCATAAAAAAAGTCCAAAGTGATTTAAGAAGCCAGATCATCAGTTGGAATAAATCTACTCAGCTGCACGAGTCCAGCAACTTTAGGGCCTAAATATCATGTTGCTAGGCACCTGAAAGCAACCTAAATTGATGCCTGACAAATCCATACCTCATGGGCCATATCACAAACTCACCCTTTCCAAAGTATATTAAGAAATCAGTATCTAGAATTAAGTGTATTAATCACCAACCACGAATTGGTGAGTAGAACCTCAAGAAATGCACTTAGACAAAGTCTACCCAAGGTAAAGAGCTGTACGGATATTTCCCCAAAACAGAAATTGTTTTAATTTTGGCAATCCTAACTGCATTTAAAATTAAGTGCTCTGGGAAGGTTAAAACTTTAATGATTTCACTTTGCAATGACTGCATAAAGCATCATTGTTTAAACTGTATTTGTTATCTTTCTTGTTCATCCATCAACAGTAAATACAGCATTAATCATTAGTTCAATCACATTAAGTTAATCTCTCATTCATAAAATGCCCTCCTGGTAAACATGAATAAATGATAGTCATTAGGAACTTGAATTACCCAATGCAGAGATCACTTGGCAGAGTACACAGAAGGAATGAAAACCAGCCCGTTCTTCCACAGTGCAGACTGGAAAATGAATTAAACCCATGGACATATTTCTATTTGACATTTACAAAAGCAAAACACCTGCTGTAAACAAATGCTAATACTCAGGTGAAACTGATACTTTTTTCAACATTATGAATTTGCATGATGTTGCTTAAGCTACACTTTTCAATCTCTCCTCTGACAAATGCTTCATTTCCATTCTGCTTTTATGCTCACGCATTTACGTTTTTAAAGCATTTACATGACTACGCATCATTGCTGTCATCATTCTCAGGACCTTGCTCTCACAGGCTGGGTAGCTGGGAAAGACCAAGGAGCTGACTGTGGTCTTTCTCACCTATGATCTCACAGAATTAACAAGGTTGGAAAAAAACGTAGAGATCATCAAGTCCAACCTATGACCTAACTTATCAACCTACCCAACACCAATCCATTATTGAAACCATCTAGACCATGTGTGTCTAAGTACACCATTCAACCTTTCCTTAAAGACATCCAGGGACGGTGACTCCACCNAACCAGCCAAGATGCCATTGGCCTTCTTGGCCACCTGGGCACACTGCTGCCTCATGATCCCTTTCTCAGACCCAACTTCTTGCTCTCTGGGCAGTGTAGATGCTTGACAGGAATGCTTTATTGGAGCTAAAGGCCCTCATTAACCTGCAGCATCATCTTCAGGGACCAACATTGTAGGCTGGTACCTGTATCTCTCACCTCCAAGACAAAGGCTTCCTCAGTGAGCAAATCTGTGCATCCTTTTAGTTAAAACTTACTCTACTCCCAGAAATTTGTGCATTTGGCTGCACAGGGGCACGGCTTGAACAAGAGGAGTCCATCTGCCCAAGCCTATCTGACACACTTCTCCAGGGCAGCTCTGGTTTTAAACAATTCCTTGGTGAGACTCCCACAGCATGTGGCCTACCTTAAAGACAGCAGCCTTCTAGACACCTACAGGAGTTCTGATCATGTGAGACATTTTTCAGAAATAGTTCTTTTCATCTGACAGTGCTTATATAATATACCTACTGGGATTCTTGGAAGTATCTGGAAGACTGAATAACTACGGTAAAACACCCATAGTTAACACCCAGAAGCTGTCACTGTAATTTGTGTAAAGCACTGCACTGCAAGCTAGAGCATGGTTTGGATGCGGTAAGTTTTCAATACTTTCAAGTAAGTTGGAAAAAACCCCCGAACAACCAAACAAGTGGCATGTTTTTATAAGAACTCTGAAAATTCTCCAAGAAGGCATTTTGCTTGTAGATAATAAGCTCACTATCACTTATTCTATGTGTCTTGGCATTTCTCTGAAGCATGGAATATGGTCATAAACAGAATCAGAAGAAATACCAGGGCTTGCTATTAGACTATTTTCCAGACCCTTTATTCTTTCCTCAATTTCTTTCTAATATAAGAACTGTCTAGCTCTTCCTCTGCTTGTGAAGATTAAAAAAGAAGCTTTTATCATCTGCTTCAGTGTGAGGCTTTCCTGAAAACATGAAGGAAGTAAAATCCAATTGGTATGGTTTTCATAACTCTGCCTGTATTATCTAAAGAATAGTTTCATTTTGTTTTCATTTGAAAATATATTTGGTAACTAGAAATGTTGACACAATAATAAACCAGATGTTTGCCATTGGGATACATAGACATAGTCCTCAAAAATACAAGCGACTGAAGAAAAAAAAAATTATTCTGGTTAATAGAGAAAAATACCGTTCTCATGTTGAAGTAGGACATAGGGCTATTTTCCAGAGCCCCCTGCAGATAACAGCTCTGCACTATAAGAACTGCCTATCCAGTGCCTAGATATAGTCCAGCCAAAGGAAATGCATTCATCATCTGGGGAGTGAGCTGCTTGCTTGGCAGGTGTTATACCCAGATCAGATTATAATGCTGTACAGACTTATCTTAAGACAGGTACATGATGGAGCGAGGTGACAATACCTCTTGATGTTTTAAAGAGGTTTAGAAACCAGGCTCTTTGGAGCCGACATGAAAAAAGGATGTCTTCTAAGTATCTCTTAAGCGCCTACCTTCAGAAGCATTTCTTCATGTTGTGGATTGTCCGAATCGTACGGCTCTCTGCGCAGCTTTTCGACCTCTGCAATAAGATTTCTGTACCCCACAATCTGCAGCAGGCATGCCTGGAGAGATACTCCCAATCTGAGGAGGGGGAGAAGTAACATAATCCAACTCAATCATACATAGTCATGAAAGAGCATTAGCATGTATATTACCTGTTTAATTCACAAGTACCAATACATCTGTGAATTGATAGTCACATACTTTAATCACAATGGGAAAGCTTCCTCGAGATCAATATTACGTTAAACAAGGTCTTGTAAAATGCATAGTCATATTTAGTTCCTTCCTGAGATAAGATTTGAGTTTTAAAAAACTGAACAGTGATTTTTCACATTGAAATCCTATTATAACTATACTCATCAGTGTTGAATGCCTAAAACAAGTGCATTACTTAATTTTTCTCCTCATTCAACTGACAGCTTCTCAAACAATATCCTGAGATGAGAGATGTGAATTTGAAAAGGGGTGAGGGGGAGAGGAAACTCAGCAAAAAGCTAAAAATACTCATTTTGTTTCCATGCCACAAAAGCTAGCATAAAGAAGCCAAAACCCTGAAGTAACAGTTTCAAGGATCTGCCTCCAGGCAGGTTTTTTTTGGTCTCATGTTAAGAATCATCATAATGGCTGTTTTCATTATGATGCAGATTTTGTGTTTCCTTTTACATTTCCTTATGCTTCATCAAAAAAACCCAAAGCAAAACACATGAAAAAAATCCCCAATAAAACCCCAAACCCCAACAAAAAACTGCACCAAGCAGCAGCTTATTCAATTTTACATTAAGATTTCATAATATGAAATGCAAGTTATGCAGTATGCAACCGCTATGCTCATAGAAATATTTACTTACATATGGGAATAAATCCTTTAATTTTTAATAATGTCTGAAATTGTCTGAACACCTAGTATGAATTTGGAGGGCACATCTAAGTCTGCATCCTCATTCCTCTGTGGAACACAGGTTGCACTGATATTAAGCTGTACAGGTTCCTCATCTGCCTTATTTGGTATATTGCTTATTCCATAATACTGTTAAATTTTTTTCCAAAAAGAAAGATTTTCATTGCTTATCTTTTGAGGCAGGTCCTGTTTGTCTAAACTGATCTTCTACAGCAAGGTGACCTGCTTAGTGGATGGTGGAAAGGTTGTGGATATTGTCTACCTGGACTTTACTAAGGCATTTGACACAGCTTTACACAGCATTTTGCTCGAGAAACTGGCTGCTCATGGCTTGGATGGGTACACTGGTCACTGGGTAAAAAATTGGCTGGATGGCCAGGCCCAGAGAATGGTAATGAGTGGAGTTACATCCACCTGGGGGGGGCCAGTCACTAGTGTTCCCCAGGGCTCAGTTTTAGGGCCAGTTCTGTTTAATATTTTTCTTTATCAGTGACCTGGACAAGGAGATCAAATGCATCCTCAGTCAGCTTGCATATGACACCAAATTGGGTGGGAGTGTTGATCTGCTGGAGAGTAGAGATCTGGGCAGGCCAGACTGATGGACCAAGGCCAATTGTATGAGGTTCAAAAGGCAAACCACGGGGCCCCTCACTACAAGAAAGACACTGAGGTGCTGGAGCACGCCCAGGGAAGGGCAAGGAAGCTGGGGAAGGGTCTGGAGCACAAGTCTAATGAGGAACAGCTGAGGGAGCTGGCATTGTTTAGCTTGGAGAAAGAGGCTTAGAGGAGAGACCTTCTCACTCTCTACAATGACCTGAAAGAAGGTTATAGCCAGGTGGGGGTTGGCCTCTTCTCCTAAGTAAAAGGTGACGAGATAAGAGGAAATGGCCTCAGGCTGTGCTAGGAGAGGTTTAAATTGGATATTATGAAACATTTCTTCACCAAAGGGGTTGTCAAACTCTGGAACAGGTTTCCAAGGAAAGTGGCAGAATCACCATTCCTGGAAGTATTTAAAAAGATACGTTGATATGGCACTTAGGGACGTGGATTAATGATGCACTTGGCAGTGCTGGATTATGGATTTTAAAGGTCTTTTCCAACTTAAATGATTCCATAGTTAATCTATAGAATCAAATATGTCAGCATTAGGTAATTTCTAATGCTGTAATTTTAAGCTATTTGAGGCTATAACCCTTTCAGAAAAACCTCTGCATTTCCATTCTTTTGCTGTTTATTTTTTTGGGTTTTTTTCTTTCCTTTTTTTTTTAAACATGCTTCACTTGTTATAGCCTACAATTTTACAGAAAGGCTGCATTTCAAAGAAAGCTGAAATGCCTGACAGACTGCATGTGAAATCCTGTAGTGCATCACTAAACCACAGCCATAATGTTTTTAACTACTCTATAGACTCAGAATAGTTTAAAGCAGCACATCACAGGATGTGGCAAAGCAGAGCAATTTTATGCTAAAATGTATATATGTATTTAAGATCCAAATTGCAGAACACATTCAAAGTAAGTCACGTTGGCACTTTATCTAAAAGCAGTCAAAAAACTCCATGCAATGTTATTTGCATGGGGAGTTGGGGGTAGAATTAGTTTCTCCACTCACCTCTTCAGTAAGGTTTCATTCTCCTCCTAGTCAAACACAGGAACCCTGCTGAGCTGCTGATGTCCCACACCTCCTCCCTGTCATCCTTGTACCATCTGTGGGAGTTCTCAGAGCACAGGAGCAATGTACCTGGGCTTGCATCCTCACTTTACTCAGCTCCACCAGATGGAGGCAAATCCAAAAGCTGAGTAGGGTGTGTGAACTAGATGATCATTAAGATCCCTTCCAACCCAAGACTTTCTACAATTCTATGTCTACTTCCATAGCTGGTGTAGACTGCATGTGTTACCACCTGGTTATTCAACCTACTTGCTCCTACCACTAAATATAAGTGCTTATCTCAGAGGCATTGATAAAGAAAAAATTACTGTGTGTCACCTCCTCCTCTTCAGGTCACGGCAGCTCACAGCCTTCAAGAACAGCTCAGTGCAAGCACCCCTGGGATGCTAGTTCAGCTTTGCAAAGATGCTACATTAACAAAAATGACTGCATACAGATTTGCAGAAACACATATAGTATGACACGTCCCCCTTGTCCTTACCCCAGGAGATTTCAAGTCTTTACTATGCAAGACAAGGCTAAGGCTTCTAAACAAGACAGTTTGGATGCAGGTTTTTATGTTGAAGTGGAGGCAAGCCATTGGATTTTCCCTAATCATGTCTAACGAAAGCTGACCTGCTTTTGGTGAAATTTCTCCAGAAAATTTAAGTGTAAAATAAATGGCTCACATGTAAAACTTCAGTGCAGATGTCTGAAGTTTAGTAGAACTATGATTAATTTAATATAAGGAGCAATTTAGTGGCAGAGTTTTTCCATGTACATAGCATCACCTTGCCCATTCCAGGACCCCATTCCTCACTGTTTAAAGAAGATATTTTACCAAACTGGAGGGAGTACAAGGGGGGAAGGGGATGAAAGGCTCAGTAGAGTAAAATGTTGAGAGCAAGAGTTCTAGTCTAAAAACAATTAAGCATTTGTCCTGTGCTAAGCATGGGAACACCACCTAGATCAAACATGAGACAGTTCAGGTGATTTTGTTGCTTGGTTTTGGGGATTTTGTTTGGTTTTGGTTTGTGTTTTTGTTTAGTTTTTGTTGGTGGTGGTTTTTAGTTTGGTTTTTTGTTTGTTCGGGTTTTGTGATAATATAAAAAAAAAAAACCACCACAAGAGTGATGGAATGGAAGTTGAGTTGGAAGTGCCCTTAAAGATCAGTTAGTTCCAGCCCCCCTGCCATGGGTAGGGACACCTTCCACTAGACCAGGCTGCTCAAAGCCCAGTCCAGCCTGGCCTGGACACCTCCAGGGATGGGGCGTCCACAGCTTCTCTGGGCAACCTGTTCCAGTGCCTCACCATCCTCACAGTAAAGCATTTCTTCCTAATATCTAGTCTAAATCTACTCTTTCAGTTTGAATTCATTCACCCTTGTCCTGTCACTATACGTTCTTGTAAAAAGTCCCTCTCCAGCTTTCTCAAGTGTCCCTTGAGGTATTGGAAGGACCAGATCACTCAAAATGTAACTCCATGATCATGGGCCCGATTCAAACAAGTGGAAATCATTTGCACCTCCCCTCTCTCACTTCCTCTCTTTTGAAAGACAAAATTTCTTCAGAGGCCAAAGGCAGTGCCATGATGAGAACAAGAGGGTGGTCTCTGGTGTCATATCAAATACTATTTTAATCAATTTCTTGTTTTCTCTTGAAATTATTGCACCCAGTTACCCAAGGGTTCAACACTGAGAAGTGAATACTTGAATCATCGCGATTGCTAACACTGAAGTTACTGATGTCCACAGGCCAACCTCTGAGCTGTGCACATTTACATCCTGACATTTTTCCTCATATGTCACCCTCACTGATTTTGCCATTGCTGATTTTGTTTGTTAATTTCAGCTATCAGCATCCTATGCAATAGAAGAATACTAGTACTGTGACACCTTCCTCAGATGGGCAGATCCACTTGAAGCAGTTGCTCTTTAATCACTCTCCCTTTGAAGGGCAAGGTCCTGTGAAGAGATACCCCTGGAAAAGCTCTGAGCTTACTTTCAGAAAGAATTCTCAGGGCATCTCACCTATGAGAATGAGGTGTTATTGTTTTGTTTCTCTTATTTTCTTCCCTTCTTTAATGGTTGGGTCACCATTTTTTCAATTCTGTGGACAGTGGTCATGTTCACAACAGTTGTCTATCAAGTTAGAGAGATGCACAGTGTACTCTATTTACTTTGTGATCAGTGAAGCCTCATTTAAAGACTACCCAGTTACTGGCCTTGTCACTGGGGGGTAAGGCTAGGAGGGTGATTCCTGTAATGAGACAAAGAAAATGATATTTTTCCAACTTAGCTTTAAGGTTTTGTTGTTGCAGCAAGACCTTGGGACCACCTTACCTCTTGATGCTGCTGACCACTTAAAAGTAGGTATCAACTTATTCATGCCCATTTTGAATTATGTATATCAGTTTCAAGCTTGGGAAGAAGAGTGAACCTCAGACTGATCACCTGAATAATACAGCTCTCAACATTTCTCCTACTGACTCTTGAGCTAGACATCTTGTGCCTTAAGCTAGGGGCTGAGAGGTAGGGCAAGCACAAAAGTATTATCACTTCCTCTTGAAATACACACTTGTAAATTTAAAGGTTGGTTGTCAATTTCTTTTTACCAGTAACAGCCTATGGCATTAAAAAATACAAGTTACGTTCTATCATTAAAACTTATGTTTGGGTAATTAAAGGCAGTTTTACAATGTAAACCAGTATCCTGTTTTTACAACAGAATGATTTTTTCCCACTTAAAAGGTCACATACAGCCTTGCTAAGAAGCAGTCACTGTAGTCACTGTCCAAGCCAGGACCACCTGCTTTGGTGGTGTTTTATCCCTGAGGAAGTGACTCCCATAAATCATGCTTCAACGATATACACTAAGACAGCGTGATTCAGGAAGCAGCTAGATAAAGAGAATCAGGACTTGCTTGTTACAGTCACCATAAAGGATCATTCAGTTTTCCAACATTTTTTTGACATTGCTGTCAAAAAGCTTAAGTTGGAATTTTATGCTGAACAACAGAATTCACCTTCATAATGGTGTGCCACAATAACTATGGAGAACCAACCTCCACAGACCTAGGCACTGAAGTTATCAATAATTCCCATTTGTTTTTTAAGCAATCTATGAACTTACTGTGGATTTATATCTGGATTAATCCTTTTCAGCTCCATTATGTCATCTATCGTTTTTTCAATAGCATCAGGGTGAACATTTACTGATGTTTGCAGTCGCTAAAAAGAGGTTTTAAACACACATTAATTCTTACAGAAGCTATTACTCAATAGAAGTTAGCAATGGTAAATTTGATACCCAAAAGTTTTTAGATTAAAGAGCCCAGAAGACCCAACTTGATACATGTGCATATCTTTCCAGTCTATTCAACCCTACTGAATAGTTTCAGAGTGCTCGCTCTATAAGAACTCGAGATGCTTTGCCATGCCCTTGTAGCTTATTGCATTTCTGTGGCAGCTGTCAGTGAACGTGATCAAAGGCCTCAGTGCAGATCAAGAAGCAACATCAGATCATCCACTTAATTAATTACAGCAGAATTGCTAGCCTTCATTTGACATGCCCTCTCCCAACATATTGCAGTAATACAGCAAAACATATTTCACATGTCATTGCACTTTGTAGAGATACCCCTGAAAGTCCAGTGTTCAAGAACCAACATGCCATCCAAAAATTTAAGAGGTAAAACTTTCTGGTGCTTTGTTTCAAAACTACACAATTACTTAAATACAAGCTTTTAATAAGATTCTGCCTTTCTGTTTGTACTAGAAATACATTTGGAAGCACTATGCTGAACTAAGAGCTACATGACAGCATTTTTGTTAATGTTGAGTTAAGCTTTTCAATATCACTGATTCTTATGACAGAGAATTTAAAGGCTAAGTGATGCTATTTAATATATGCACAAATGCCTTAGAGAAGAACTTAGGTTAGCATAATCAGTGGTACAATGAAGGGATCAAGTGACAGAGGCTTTTCTCCATTACTGTATTTAAAAGGAAAGAATAAAATTGTTAAAGTTGCTTTTCGAGTTGGGAAAGGTGCTTTCCAGACAAAAAAAAAAAAATTTATTTTTAAAGTGTGTGACTGACTGCAGATTACAGATATTCTAAGACAGGAAGAGGAATCAAGCCAAGAAACCTCAAAGTACAATACATCATTCTCATCATCTCCATCATGGCCTGCTGTCCCCTTGATTCCATCATTGCCACAGTGTGCCTGTCCCTGGAGCACAGGACACTCTACCCAGCTTTGCAAGATCACCTGCTATTTGCAGACACAAGAACCTCTTCAGTAGAAAATAGTTCTAATGTAGAATCATATCAAACCTTAAAGTGATTTTTGGGGTGAGCAAACAGCGAACTGAGGAAATCAACTGCACAGGACACAGAAAAGGTGAATTATGAGATCTTTCACTCACCTTACTTTTTGAACCTTTCAGTGATGCCTCTGTAAGAGAATAGTATTTGAAAGCATCATGTCAGACAAGCTAAGTTTACATCATATCCATTTAACAGTTTATTTTGAATAACAATGTCATACTATTTTTAGCACATGCAGAAAGGTACAAAGGCATGCAGAACTAAGTATTTTGCAGTTACCTATTTTCATAGTTCTGGCGGCTCCAGGTTTGGTGTTGTAACAGATCCTTTGCAGTTCACATTGACCTGTTAGTTTCCTGACCACGAATTTCAGGCAGCGCCACAAGCATTTGCAGTAGAAATACAGGCATACCTGGACAAACATCCTGGCAAAAGAAGAAGCCTGAAAATAGGAGTCTGGAGCAGAGTTTGTTTCAACACTGTCACCACCCAAACAAAGTACTTCCTCATCCCAAATTCGCATTGCATAAGGACACCTTTAAAGAAAAAGCAGCATTCATACTATAACATTTATTCTGGTAAATGCTAAATCATGCTTTTTAGACTTAGCCAACGAAACAATCCACATGAAACATTTTGGAAAGCACAGAATAAGTCAACTCCAGCGTTCTCAAAAGAGAACTCTTTGTCCCCTTGAAATAAAAGGCTGTATACTACTAATGCTTTGGGGAAACAGGACTACATGAGAAGGGTGTACAGCTCACCCTGATATAATGGATTCTCAGGATCCAGGGAGTTACATCCTGGCTTAGCTTTGCCTCTGCGACCAGTTGCTCTGAACAGATTAGCTGGTTATCCTGAGAGCATTCATGTTAGATCTCTAGGAATGACAATTAAGGAAATCAAACCTCCCACTTCAGGAGAATCCTGAGGATCGCCAGTTCTTCCCAAGATCACCTGTTACACAGTACTGATGCTGCACAATTTCTCAAAGTAAAGAGCTGGCAGTAAGCCAAGAAAGCCCTTATTTAGCTATTGCATCTAGTTTTGAGCCTCAGCAATAGAAGACAGACTTTGACAAACCGGGTGTATTTCAGTGGAGATGGAAGAGCTGGCACACAAACTCTGTGAGAAAAGTCTAGGAGAGCTGGGCCTGTTCCATCTGAAGTAGAGATACCTCCATGAGGAACTAAGACCAGCCCGCAGTGCCTATGGGAAGATCATGAAGGAGACAGAGCTGGGCTTTTTACAGTGCTGCAAGGCAGGTAGACAAGGGACAACAGTCATAAACTGAAGCACAAGAGAATCAGCCTTGTAAAGAGAAGCTTCTTCTCTGTGAGGACAGTCAGGTAGAGGCATAGGTTTCCCTGTGCCACTGAGAGAGGCTGTGCAGTCTCCTTCCTTGGAGTATTTTAAGACTTGACTGGAAGAAGCCCTGAGCAGCCCAGACTGGCATCAGTGCTAACCTTGCTGTGAGGAGGAGGTTGGATCAGAGACCTGCTTAGGTCCCTCTCAGGCTCAACTATTCTGTGATCCTATGAAAGCCTTAAAAAGGCTGCGTACATGAGAAACGCTCTATTTTAAACTTTATTAGCATTGCAGCTCCTACCAAAGCCCACATACTGCTACAACAATTACATAACACGCCCCAAACCCAGATTTAATGGGAAAGAATTTATTTGGAAACAATTTAGCTTTCTTGTTTCCATGGTTATGAAGGCACAGATTAGGGGGGTGAACCAGGAGTTGAGGGAGAGGGAGGATCCACCTGAATCAGAAGCACATCTCATAAAAGACAAGTTGCAAAGATAGGACAGTGCAAACACTGCCATCTGGGCATGGTCTGGGTAACTGACCCTAGGTGGTTCTGCTAGAACATCTAGGATGGATCAGATGACCTCCACAGGTCTTTTCCAACCTCAACTTCTCTGTGATTATATTCCATTATTATATTATGGGAAAACATCAATACAGCTTTGACATGCTAGCTTGCCAATAAATTGTCAAAAACAATTTGGTCCATTATGTTCTAAGCCTGTGTGTATGCATATTCATCATTAGTCCACTATTTTCTGCTGTTGATGTTTTCAAAGGACAGTTATTTGTTCAGAGAGTCTATTAACCTTTTCAATGAAGTACAGTGGTTATTTCAAAATACTGAATTCCAGATACTCAAATCAGTTACAGATTTAATAAATCTTGAAGAGCTCCATTACTTCCTAAGAACATCCTGAAGGGCACGGTGTAGAAGAACATTCAAGGAAGGGCAGATGAATTAATGCATGTTAATGTCCACACAGAAGTTTAATCTGCTTTATATTAACTTCAGTTTAATCATCTTTAAAGGGGGATTAAGCTAAGGGAACTAAAGACATTTTATGTCTAAATGGAAAGCATCCACACAAGTATTTGACATGCTTTAAAAGCACCCACTTTATCTTCACACTTTTAGTTAATTCACTTAACACTCTCAGATGCCTGTATGCAGGCAAATCTCCTTGGTTTTATGCAACAGGAAGCCTCTATTTTAGATAGAAAGTGAAACCTAAAGAATGAAGAATCAGTCCCATGATGTAATCAAGTTTCAGACAAGAAAAAAGTTTCAGGTGCTGACACCAAATTATTTGGGTACTCCCTCATCCCTGCCACAAGATGTGCCAGAATACACTACTGTAAGGAGTTAGTTTGAGCTTTACAGCAGGTTATCACCTTCAGTATTAAGAACAAGACTGGCTGCTTGGTTGGTTACCAGGAGGGAAGGCCATCATCATTCTTTAAGTTTTCAACAGTCAGAAGCAGAATCACAGAATCGTCACAGAATGCTTTGGGTTGTAAAGCACCTTAAAGATCATCTCTTGTTCCAACCCCCCTGCCATGGGCAGGGACACCTTCCACTAGACCAAGCTGCTCAAAGCCCCATCCAACTTGGCTTCGGAATATATGTCTGTTAAAGAGTCAATCTCACATAAAGTCAACTAATACCTTCAATGGCAACCTTTAATACTGGCTTGAAAAACCCAATAGGCTAACGTTGGACGTTTTGGCTTTCCAGTAGACATTTAATATCAACCTTCACAGATTTGACTAGTCTACCATCCATGAAGAATTAGAAGAATAGCCATCCCTTGGCTTCCTCAGCACAACTCGGCTCTGTAGGCAGGCTGAAGGCACAGAAAAATGAATACAAGAGAAAAATGCCAAGCTGAAAAGTAGAGTATGGTAAAACAAAGTTCTGAGTTTTCATCATGTATTTGTAGTAGAAATGAGTGTTGCTTTCTTTAGGCCTGCTTTGTTTCCAAAGGTTAGGTTCTCTATCAGAGCAACTACAGAGAGCTCATTTATATGAAAAATGAGAGGAAGAACTCATTTCATGTTAACAGTGCATGTAAGATTTTCTTCTAATGAGCAAGATGGTTCCTGTAAAAGCCACATACTTTAAAAGAGTTCATGCCTATATTTAGTTGTCTTCAGAACTGAAACATGACAACCCATTTTATTAAAAACAAGGTTTTGTATACTGCATTGTAAGATGTGGAGACATCTTGAGTAGCATGTGAGGAGGGAAGGTATTCACTGCACTTGAATGATATGCTTCTGCCCTAGGCTCAGTGGCAGATTTGCAAATCAAAGGAAAAACTCTAGATGGAGTAATGCTGTGGCCACACAGTTGCACTTAATTTCTCTGCTAAAGTTCTGGTTTGGCTGTGGTTTGCATAAGGATTAATAAAAATGCATCTGCTAAAAGCATGACACTACAGCACACAAGCACTACGTCTGTGATTCACTAGAATATACTTAGCAGCTATTACTAATAAAACAAACACAAACTAGTATTGACTAGAAGAAAGTTAGCCTCTGTGGGTACCTTCAGTTTTCTACTACTCATCCATCTCAATCTTACAGTAGTAGGAATCTTCTGTTTGTAACGTGAAAGGCATAAAAAGTAACACAAACTCTTTATAAAAGGGAATTCTTGCTTGCAGAAGTCCTGTAATAAAAGTGCACTAGTGATTATGTGAGACAAGTTTTATGCTAGCCACTACACGCTTCAGTACAAAGTTGAGATGCTGGCAGCTATAAAATAAAACACAGTGTACCATGAACAAGAACTGTTGTGAAAGCATAGCATGAGCCATGTGTTTGACTATGGCACAGTGGTAGTAACTTCTAGCTTGAGTGGAGAGGAGTTTTGGAATTGGACACTAAAACAATCTCTTCTGTGGTTTTTGTTTGTTTGGGTTTTTGTTCTTGTTTTGTTTGTTTTGTGGGTTCCCCCCACACACACTTGCCCTTGCAGCACAGAAAATAGTTTGCGTGGTCATCTACAGCATTATTTCAGATCCTGAGGTGAAGTCTAAGAACAGAAATGTTATAGAAATTAAGATGTTCCTCAGAGATTTGCACTCTACTCTTTCCCATTTAAATACAAGTGCCTTCTCCTCCTGTATTACAAGCAGTTGTATGGACCTGCATATTTGTGTTTCAACACACATTTCAACAGTTGATATGAACATGTATTCAAGTAAAACTAATAAATAACTGCATAATAAGATGCTAATGTGCACAGGCCAAATCAACAGTGAGTTCCCTTGCCAAGGATGCTGTATCACAATACCAATTAAGCAACTGATTTCTATCAGCAAAAAGGGGGCTTAGCAGAGATTTTGGAGAGCTCTCTTCCTTGAGGAAGGCATGAAGAAAGGGGTTTCTACAATTTTTAGGATCCTTGCGAGACACAGAAGTTTAGAGTCAAAAAGAGGACAAAGTAAGAGTACTGCTGCTACAGTCACAGTAATTCTATTCTCCACAGCACGTGCTGCTCTGTCTGGGGAAAGAACACAATCAGAAAGCTTGGTGGCAGAGAGAAGCAGAGAGCACTGAGCATGCTGTTTCACACCCTAACAATCCAAAGGCAAGGACACAAGTGGTTCTCAGTAAGGAGTTCTCAAGACTTGCCCTCAACTAGCCCAGCTGATGCAGGTCAGTGTAATGGGAATGGCACATGTGATGGCTATCAGAATTTACATCTCTAATGACATTATGACATTGTATTTTCATGAAATCTATCTTTTTATTTAAAGGTGACTGGCTCTAGACAGCCTTCTCCATGATAAACTGTCAGAGGCAAAATCAAGCAAAGGTTTTCAAAGCTGCCTAATATTTCTGTGAAGCGCTTCCCTGTGTGATCTGGGTCACCTAAATACCAAGATATATGTATAATGCAACATAAAGTACCTCCTGAAGGGAAATAGAGATTAATTACTATGCAACATTTTCAAAAGTAGTAAAACACAAGGTGCTTATTCCGTCTCCCAGGTTTCAGAACCTTTGTATTTTTCAGAGCTAGTAAAAAACAAATACATCTAGTAAAATGAAAACTTCAGCTAGATACTCAATGCTAGTTAATGGACTTAAAATTGGGAGGGAAGTAAACTCCCCAAACCAACCAAAAACCCCCAAACACCAAACCCACTAGTTCAAAAGAATGAAAAAAAGTCACTGAATCTACTTTCACATCACTGTCTTTTCTTTGTGTCCTGTTTTAGGTCCTATGGACAGTAAAGCTTCTTACACAACTGCATTTTCTGAAGCACATACTCAGCTCAGAAAAGAGTGCNAATCACTGAATCTATTCTCACATCACTTTCTTTTCTGTGTGTCCTTCTTACACGACTGCATTTTCTGAAGCTCATACTCAGCTCAGAAAAGAGTGCATTACTGAGCAGTATTTCCTGTCTGAGAATTCCTATTATGGTTCTAGAAGTCAAGGGCATACTAGTTATGGCGGATAAGGTGTCCAAATAGGTGAGTAAGCAAGTGATACGATCCTGATGGTCAAGTTAATGAGCTCCTACCTTTGATTTACATGTGTAACTTACAGCATATAGAAGTAATGTACCAATCATTTCTGTCATCAGCAAACCTGGTATTACCTTCTTTAAAACACAAAAAATTGTTTTCATTGCCTGCCTTTGCATACTTGAGAACTGAAATCCATGTTATCTCCTCATTTAGACTTGAAAGCAAATCACTGTGGCAACTAAGGAAGACATAAGAATAGTTTTTTAACAGCAGTTTTCCACACTTTCACCGCTCTTGCTCTTTGCTGATTTGATTTTCAATTTATCTGATATGACTCCAGTAACAGAGTTTATGCTTAAAATCTGCTAGTGCTTAGACTGTTTTGCAGTAGATCAAGAGGTGTCAAGTTTCTAGGGTTTACTGAAAAAACTGTCTGCTACAGTTGCTTCTTCAAGTTGTTAATTAAACATCTGATATAATAAAGTCAAAGTGGAAGTGTCACTGACAGACTCCTTAAAACCCCTTTGTGAAAAAAAGGAAGAAATCACTGAAAGATTAAGCATTTAACTGAGAAACAGTTTTATTATTTCATAAGTAATATTTCAGACTTTAGGAATAATTCATAGCAGAGCAAGTTGAGAAAGAAAAGAAAGCTAAACCTGATATTTTCATTTGGACATTGCCTTGAATTATGATTGATATGAGCATAAGAGTCTAAATCAGGTATTTAATGTTATTCCAACTACTGGACTGTCTGTTCAATAAGAGCTTTTCCTTCTCCAACCAAGTTGGGTGGGAGTGTTGGTCTGCTAGAAGGTAGGAAGGATCTGCAGAAGGGATCTGGACAGGTTAGATCGATGGGTCAAGGCCAGTTGTACGAGGTTCAACAAAGCCAAGTGCTGGGTCCTGCACCTGGGTCAAAACAACCCCAGGCAGCACTACAGGCTGGGGGAAGACTGGCTGGAAAGCTGCCTGCTGGAAAAGGACGTGGGGGTGTTGGTTGACAGTGGCTGAACATGAGCCAGCAGTGTGTACAGGTGGCCAAGAAGCAATAGTGTGGCCAGCAGGATCGGGTTGTCCCCCTGTACTTGGTACTGGTGAGGTCACATTTCAAAACATGTGGTCAGTTTTGGGCCCCTCATTACAAGAAGGACATTGAGGTGCTGAACTGTGTCCAGAGAAAGGTGACAGAGCTGGTGAAGGGTCTGGAGCACAAGTCCTATGAGGAATGTCTGAGGGAGCTGGGGGTGTTTAGCCTGGAGAAAAGGAGGCTCAGGGGAGACCTTATTGCTTTCTACATCTACCTGAAAGGAAGTTGTAGCCCAGTGGGGGGACAGTTTCTTCTCCCAAGTAACAACCGACACGACAAGAGGAAATGGCTTAAAGTTGTGCCAGGGAATGTTTAGATTGAAAATTACAAAAAATTTCTTCACCAAAAGCATTGTTAAGCATTGGAACAGGATGCTCAGGGAAGTGGTGCAATCACCATTCCTGGAGGTACTTAAAGGACATGCAGATGTGGCACTCAGGGAACAGGGTTTAGTGGTGGACTTGACAGTGTTGAGTTAATTGTTGGATTGAATGATCTTAAAAGTCTTTTCCAACTTTGCGAGAGACTGAAATTGGTTAATGGCTTAAACATTGTTAAAAATCACTGAGAGACTTTTGCCCACTGTAGCAAATTGGGCAAAAGAAGGAACTGCTCACTGAAGTCCACCCCTCTCTGAAGATGTCTACTAATTTGGACTGTGATGGGAACTTGAAGTAAGATAAAGGTGGCACTATTGTCCAATTATGCCAGAAGAAGAATGTATCCACAATTATGAAAGACTGAAATGCTGATGACTCAGACAATCAAGGTGCAAGCAGACAAGGTGCAAAGTAACAACCCAGGTGCTGAGGGTGTGCACACTCAACACCTCGGGCTACAAGCTGGGTGTTGAACAAGGTAAGGAAAGAGGCAAATCCTGCAATGTGGGGTAGCGTTTCTTTGTCCTTACACAAATGACTCAGCTGTGATAATTCCCCTCACAGGACTGATAGGTCATAATGGACTCAACTGCACAGATGTAGGAGGCAGCTGTAACCTCTTAGAAGGTGTCAAAGGCTCCTGAAATGTCCCCTGATCCAAGTACTACATCATCCAGTGGAAAACTCCACTCCTCAGGGGAAGCACCAGGGGTGTTTCTATCTAGCCCAAGCATAATAAATACATAGGAGTTCCCTTACCACTACAGACTTCTTCCCTAACCACATCAGGCTTCTTCCATCACCACACGGGGTTTTTTCCCTCAAAACTGTAGGCTTCCCTCAACAGAGTTAGGCAGCAATCATCACTTTGACAAGACTGGAACTCTCACCATCAAGAAGACCACAAGAAGAGGATCAGCAGGACACTGTCAGAATCCACAGAGTTATTTTTTCTACTTAATCTGTCTCTGACGCTCTCTCTCTCTCCCTTGTGTCTCTCTTTTCCCTATTTCTTTCTATCTTCCTCTGCCTCACATGTACTGTTAAATAAAAATCTGTATTATTGACTTTGGCATATGATCTCATTTGCACCTTAATTCGGGCAGAGGCATCTCTCTAATAATTTTAAAAGAACCTGATGATAATACACCTAAAGAATTCTATGATCCTAAAAAAATGGAACAGGTTGCTCAGAAGGGCTGCAGAATCTTCATCCTTTGAGATGCTCAAAATGTGACACAGCTCTAAGCAACTTGCTATAGCTGACCCTGCTTTGTGCAATGGGATGGGATTTGATGATTTCCAGAGCTGTTTTTCAACCTCACTAAATACTGAATGGTAGAAGACTAAACAAGGCTTTTTAAATTGAAAGGTCTTGGGGGGGGAAAAAAAGGACAATTCACTAATATTAAACACAAAACAGACTGTCAAAAGAGAGACAGGAGATGTCAAGCTGATTATAAAAAGGTCCAACAGATGCGTAGTAGGCACAGCAAAAGCATCATGCAAATTACACCAATTCCTCATTATCTGTATTCACAACTGCAGTGTTTCATGTGGAAGACCAACTCCAGTAAAAAAACAGAGACTACAACGTGTCTGTGGGACACAAACCTAAATCAGAGCTGAATGGTAAGTCTGCCTACAGGTTAGAGTCTTCTTTTACAACAAGATGGATTTGAAAGCCACTGTTCAAAGTCCTCCTTAGGTCTCCAGGTGAATATCTGCTGCATTAAGTTGCTACAGGTAAAGTACTGTCACTACTTAGAAAGTGAAGTTGAGGTTAACTTCCCAGATAAAAGCCCTGTTCCTCTCTGCACCTGTTTGGTGGTATTTTCCATATTGCAATCAACAAGATGACTTGCAGTTTGTGCAGACTTAACTAAACTTATTTGTTTTAAACACAGAGATAGTCTACATCATCAGCACCTGCTCCAGTGTGCAGCAAGGAAGACACTGTGCCACTGAGCAGTTGCTCCCATTAGTACATTGCATTCAGTCCTGCACTTGATCTTCACAAACAGTTAAGGATGCTTTAAGCTCCCAGGTGGCTGCTGCTAGTGGTAACGGACAAACATCAGGGAACATAGTATACATTAACTTGCTTATTTTTCAGCTGGTTTCCAAGCTGGAAGGCTTAATATGCTTGCCTCACATACGCGTGTCCCTGCAGCTCCACCTTTCACTGCCTTACTCTCCATCACAGGTGTTCGTAACCACAGGTTGCAACGTATGTAACAGAACTCACTATCCCCAGTAAATGCTTTTCTTGGAGTAAGACCTCAGTTTACTCTTTAATCTTTGGGGTTTTTTTATATTGACAATTTATAAGAAGAGTACTCTTATCAGATCATGACAAAGGATTAACATAAAATAAAAAAAATCCAGATACTTGTAAGTAAACAGAAATAGTTTTCCTACTTCAACGGTATTTTCTTGTTTTAGGTGCTCTGCATTCTTCCTCTCTTCATTCCTTAATCTAACTTTCTGTTCAGCATTTGGAATACTAGACTTTCAATAACAAAGTCCTAGACTGTGCTATTTAGATAAGCAATTGTCTTTCAGGAGATCTACTTTGACTACTTAACACAATCTAACACCATCAAGACTTCTCAAATCTTTTGGGCTTCACTGACTTCAGAAATACCTTATAGAGAAGTAGTAGGCAGTTCCTTCAAGACAGCCTCAGGAATGCACATATTTAAAACAGCACGCTTTCTCCGATATGGAAAAATCACCAATGGGCCAGGACAGACAAAGGCAAACAGAATAGGTAGTTTAATGGGAGGAGAGTTGACAGCTAGAATTTGCTAGCAGCTCAGCTTCTCCATCAGGAGGGAGCAAAATTACTTTATGCTCAGAAAATACTAGATCACTATGGGAGGAAGCTGTAACACCCTCTACGATCCCAGCCAGAGGCTCCCACTCCACTCACAAGATGGTAGAGTCCATTTTATGCAGGACTCAACCCAAATCCCTTACAGCACCAATTTATGACCTTGGGTCAAGCTGTTCAATAAGTCTGCACAGAGAAGAAAAGGTAAAAATTATAGAGGCATGACTGCTGAGATGGAAATAATTAGCAGGATCACAGAAGGAAGGTTCTGACATGAGACATTATAAAATGGTAGAGGGAAAAAGCACTGCGGGGATGTTACCCATTCTAGTTGTGAACTGTCAGGTCACTGCACCAGTATCAATGGAGTTCATGGAAGACTTGGAACCACCCAAGACTTGGGCCACAGAGCTGCAAGGACCAATTCTTTCCCTGCTGGCTGGTGCCAGTCAGGGTGATAAGCACACTGACATTTAATCTAATGGTTCATTCAATCTTAGCTGTCTTTTGTGGACGTTGGAAAACAAATATTTACTTCATACTTTTGGCCCGTGTATGTCCTGCTTACAGTCCTTTTGCAGCTGGCTCAAGATACCCGAGGAACCTGACCCAAACACTCCACAGAAATGCTTAAGCCAAGTCTGGCTTGGCAGCAAAATCATTACAGACTATCAGCCTAGAGGTAAAGATAACCATAGTGTAAAAGATTCTTTGCTATAAATGGTCTAAAACCAGAGAAAAATATAGTGACAGATGCTCTATACAGAAGCATATGTTTTAAACCTCTTGAAAAGGTTTCTCTCATCCAGACAGAATATGATTTCTTTGATACACAAATTAAGCTCTTGATCTGTATTAGTTCTGAGAAGTGCTCAGCTCTCTCCCCTAACTATAGAACAAAGACAACATAGGCTTTCTGCAGCTGTTGTCTGCAAGTCTTCCATTCTACTCCTGGTTTATAGAGAAACAATTGCAAATCATATGTAGGAGCAAGTAATTTACTTTTCTCCCTCAAACTGAGTATGATCAGCTTCAGAAACACTTGCACATCTTCACCAAGCATGTCTCCTTCTCTGCTTTCACAAATAACACTCAAAAAATCCAGACAGCAGACAAGAACAGGAAAGAAAATACTCAACATTTTCCAAGTACTGTTCTACATTACTATTTCTCCTTTTTTCTCCTGACATACGAAGCACTACTGATTTGATACATCACTGCTCCAATCCCACAAGACAGTTCACACATTTTTTGCTTTTATAAAGAACACGAAAGGAAAATTTAGATTAAAATGGCTTTAATTAAATAGAGAAATCTAGGTGAACAGAAAGCAATCTAGTATAAACTAGTTTACACCTTCTGTAATGCTTGTAACAGCTAAAACACTTAACTCACCACAGCATAAAAGTAACTAGAATAATTTAACATTTTTGAAAAAATACAGAACAGTTACCTCAGGAAGTGTTTCATGGTGATGGTTTGTGTTGCTAGAGCTGTAATCTATTGATCACTGATGATGTCTTCTTTACAGGTGATATCAATGCTGTAGAAATAGAACAGAGACTTATTTACTAATAGGAAAAAAAAGTGATACTTCAGTTGTCTAAATTTCTCTTGTAACAAACATCTATGGAAATACACCGGAAAGTTGTTAAAAAAGTCTCATATCAATAAAAACAATGAAAAATCATAATTTGTTCATACTTCAGCCTGAGCACATACTTTGACCAGACTATACTACCCATGTCTCCTTTCAGGGAATAAAAAAACTTGAATGAGAATACAGAAATAAGTGAGAAAGCTTGAAGACGCATCCAGACAATTCTAAACACTTCTTGTGTTCTTCAAATACCTACCACAGCAGTTTCTGAGTGGCAGTTTCAAGAGACACTTAGTTCACTCTGCTGTTCTTAAAAGTCCTCTATTTGCCAGAATTTCCAAGAGTACTTGGAGACCTTGGGTAAAAGTACAGTGTAAGTGAAGAGCTACTACTGGATCCTAATTTAATTCACTATAGGAGATATCAGGTAATCAATTTTCCTGGTAACCAACTATATTAAATGATACATACAAGGTCTTAAAATACCAGTAGTTGACCAGGCTGCCCATTGGTTCTGAGATCTGGTATCCTACAGTTAATATTCATTATGATTACCAGTTAGTTCCAGCAGAGGAGAAGAATGGGAAGAATTAATGAAGAAACATCATAAATATAACCATGCCTGTATACTGCAGGCAGTCACTACCTCTTTACTTCATGTTTTTAAAATGAACTATTCACATACGAGTGATATTTGATTAAAAAATGCAGACTTCCGAGATTATTGTACTTCATATCCTGTAAAAGGTAATAAAACATTTTTACTTGATTTACTTGCCAGAAAACAGGCTACTGCTATATGTGTCTGCTATTGAGACAGATTAATCCAAGACTTAGAGAGAACAAGACCAGGCTGTCAAGCTCTGTACTAGTATAAAACACACACAAAATCCTGAATAAATGCTGTGCTGTTGAGAAATTATTTAAGAGCACATTTTTCATTAATGCTGTATGCAGCATGCTGAAAAATACTGAAGGCATTAAGAAATCTGATCTTTTTTGTCACGAAGTTATAAATCAAGAGAACTTCAAATCCATTTTCTTCTGCAGGACCTATCAGCACTGATAGGACAAGAAGATTTTTATCCTACTTGCTCTCATATTCTTTCCCCTTTTTAACTTGAAAAGTTTATATTCTGTTATTGTCTACTGGCAGGAACAGAACAAGCACTTAAGTTCAGAAAAATGCAGCTATCTTGTTGGATTACATCACATATAGCTTGCTAAAAATATATAAACCCTGAACTGTGAAAGTTTCATTCATTTGTATTGTTTTTGACTGGCTGAATCATGTTGCTGTCCCCTGAATACAGCTGTAATTGGTGCTGGCTGCAGTGACACCTGCTTGCAAGGGCAGAGAGATGCTAACATCAAACTCTGGTTCATTAATGAATGCAGTAGGCAGGTTCCTAACACTTCCTGCTACAGCTTTTGATAGGTCTTCTATGGCAGCAAGCACAGGGAACACAGGAGATAGGCAAAAACTGAAGGGGATGTAACCTGCTCCTCTTTTCCAGTCTAATAATTTGCTGTTTAAAAGATACAGTTTGTGAAAGATTCTCACAGCTGAGTCTCAGCGTTTTAGCATCAACTTGAACAAAGGAAGCTCCACCACAAAATTTGACCCATAAGGGCAGCAGTGTAAAGAACACGCCAGAAGTGCCAGAAACTGTCAAATCAACCCTCTACAAGTGTGTGCTGGCCTCAGCCTCCAAGGTCAGCTCCCTCTTGATTCTGATCAAGGTCCTTGCTGAAAATTATGCTGCTTTACTACTGCTTTAAAGGGAAAAGAAGTTCCACTTGCTTGAACTCTAGAATTGGCTCAACTAAGTGTGCCAGGAAGCTTCAAGATACTCTTCCTTCAAGAACAGTTACCAGCTACAGCCAATTATAAATTTGTTTTGCATGCTCATTAAAAGTTAAAATACAGTTTTTGAAGCTGTCTAAGTCAATGTAGCTGTTCATACATCCATCTTCTTCCCAGAAAGCTAAACTTAAAAGAAGGTCCTTGGTTGCAAAGAAAAAGCAAAACCAAGTGACAAAACAAACACAGCAAGTGGTTAAAAGTGACAATTTTGTATCTCTTCAAATGCACACTCTTGGAATTACAGGAGTAATTTTTCTTGCTCTCTCCCTTTTAATTAAAAGTGTGTGTGGAAGTCACAAGAAAGAGACTTCACAGCTGAAGTCCTGATGCCACAAAAGTCAAAATCAAAGCCTTTCAGCTTGGAGAGAAACAGTTCACCCTGCAAGTTCAACATCCAGTTCCCTATAACACAGGCCCAGTTGATACCTGGGTCCATAGGAAGGCTGTGGCCTCAAAGCATTTTCCTCCACTGGGGCACAAAGCAATCAAATTCTACCTGACTCTGTTAACAAGAAGGCTTCAAGACTTGAAGGCAAGACTTCGAGCTCAAACAAATGTACAGACTATGCTGCTGTCTCGGTTCATAAGGTAAAAAGTTTATTTTTTACGTGTGGCAGACAGCAGATGACAGCATTTAGAAAGCCTGACTATAAAGACAGCGACAGAAATCAGTGCCATGCTCTGTGATTCCTGCAACAATTCGCTTTTGTGGATACACACATAGACATGGCATTAAGCTATTTACATCCAGGATAGACTGGGAAGCCAAATCAGAAGTTGAGAATTTGCAGCCACAGTCATACAAGTAGGACTGGAAGACAGCATTCCTATTTCCACATATCTCCATAAGTGATCCTTTAAGGGCGTTCAGTAAAGATTTTCTGTTAAGAAAACAGTGTTTAAACTCTTTAGAAAAATTGTTACCACAATTCATAGCTGAGTAAGTTCAACGATTTATAACATGTTCAATCAACACTTCAGCATTGACCCAAAAAGTCAATTGTATTGGAAAAAACAAATACAAAACAAAGCAAACACCACCCCCCAACCCCACATCAAAACCTCCAAAACAAATAAAAAAAAACCAAACGCACAAAAAACACCACACATTTTTGGTCAGGCAGAAGGACTTGGCTTCCAGCCTCCAATTTTCTTCGGGGAAGGACTTCCTCAGCAAGCTGGATGTTTGCAGATCAGGAAGGCTTTCAAGGTCTACTTGTAGGAAAGGAAGACACATAAGAGAAAAAAATTCCTACAGGTGACAGATAATCTGGTAAATAAATGTTTATGAGCTTGTTGAAAGAAAGGCCACAACAATTAAACAGTTGAGAAGTTGACAGCAGTTATAGATTTGGGGAGACTGAAAAACAAGATTCTAAAGATGCAACTTCATGTACTTCTGAAATGTCATTTTCATTAGAAAGTGCCAAACTCTCATCAGGAGAGAAGGTGCCCAGTAGGAGCAGCCAGCTAGCCACAGCATCCAGCCATCACTCAGAGCTCAAGTTTGCACTTTTACAAAGTTTCACACATATTTTTTTTAGAACTTAAGAAAATGTTCCAGCCTCATGCTATGCACATATTTGCTCACTAAGAAACTTGCAAGATAATTATCTTCTCCTTTTGTAATTAGTTTTAGTCATGCAGCTGAAGCAAGTCTAAAGACAAGGTCTGACTTGGTTAGCTATCTTCCATTAACTCTCTAGAAGTACCTTGCACCAACAACACAGATCCACTATAGAAAATCTCTTGACTCAATGATTGAAGTTTGCTCTTTGGCATGAAGTGACTCATCCATATTTTAAGGCTGTAAATTGAGAATGACAGAGTGAGGACTCGGTTGGGATCTCCCATACCCTCAAGTTTTCAGCTTCCAGGATTTTATCCTGTACCACATCACTCGCACAAAGCCATTTTCTCCTCTCTCCAACACTCACCCACGTACCTATTCATTGCCAGTTGTTTAATCCAATTTATTTTAAACCAGACAGCATTTTCCCCTCCTAAAACTAACCACAGCTTTTCTTGGAAGAGAAGCAGTACTACTTTAACCACACAGAACAGCAAAACTATTGCAAGATATGTCTCGAAATCTAAATTAAGCTCTCCTTAAATAAACATCAGCTATTTGAATTTCTTGTGACTCTATGATCTTTTTAGTAGTATAGCAAAACATGCATCAATCTGAAAGGTTAACAGCTTTCAGCTGCAAGCTGAAAGAAATCAAGAGTAAGTCTTAAAAGTCACCTCCTTATCTGAAGCTGAGGGTTTGCTTTGTTTTACTTCAAGAAAGCTGTAGATACCTCTGAGAGGAAAAGTTGTCTCCTTTAACATAAATCACCATCTTTGCAGAGAAAAATATAAACCCAAGGTAGCTTCCTTCTCAATAAGAGTTTTGCAAGCTAATGACTCACCTGGCATATTGCAAACACTTTCATAAGTTTATAAAGAAAGAATAGCTGTGTTGAAGAGAAAAACCTCTGGAACCATCAATATAAGAAAGCTGAATATAGAACTTTGTTTATGTGAATATAGAACTGTGTTTATGTTAATAAGCACAAATTATGTTTATTAGATTACCAAAAAACCCCAAAGCCCACTAATTTATTTTTAAGTTTAGTTGTTACAGTTTCAAAGTACGTTCTTCTGAATGCCACCATCATGATGTTGATTCCAGGTCGCAAATTTTCTTTCCAATAGTATTCTGGGTTGCCACCTACCCCTCATTCACTTCAAAAACCTGCATGTATTTATTTGTGAGGGACAATAGGCTGGAGCCTTATATCACCAAAAGAGTGATTGCCTCTGTATATTCCTTTTTTTTTTTTCTGAAAGGAACGCTAGTGCTTCTGTATCTTGAACACCAATCTGTGGTAACTAGAATTAGAAAGGGGAAGAATAGCTGATACACATTATGAAATGTCCCTCGAGGATAGTAAGCTGGCAGCAAGCCAGCAGTATGCAAAGACAGACAACAGCACTCTGGGCTGCATGAACACAGAGCCAGTAAGTAGATTGAAGGAAGAGATTATCTTCCTCTACTCAGCACTCTGGGCCATATTTAGACACTGTCTAGTTTGGGGCTCCAGCAATACAAAAAAACTACCAATAAATTGAAGAAAGTCAAGCAGAGGCCACTGAGACAATATGGTAGAGGACGAGGGAAATGGGCTCATTCAGCCTCAGGCAGGGACAGCTTTGGAGGGATGTAACAGCATCTTCAGTGCCTGCAGGGATGCCACTGAGAAGTCTTAGGGGGACTCTTCACAGCAGTGCAGGGCAGGAGGGTGAAAAACAACAGGTAGAATCTTAAACAGGAGAGGTTCAGCCTGGATACAAGGCAAAAATTTTTCCCCAACAGGACAGTCAGGCAGTGGTACAGGTTTCCCAGAGAGACTGTGCAGTCTCTATCCTATGAGGTTTCAAGCCCCAGCTGAATGAAGCCATGAGACACTTGACGTCAGGGCTGACCTGGCTGTGAGCAGAAGGCTGGGCTGGAGATACCCTGAGGTCCACTCTAGGCTTTGATTTCCTACTTTCCCCACAGTCACTTTTATAGGGAGATAGCAGATAACCTGGGTTATACCCAAGTATTCATAGTACTATAGAGATACAATAGACAGGGTGCCCAAGTCCCTCCTTTTTTATCAGTTTAAGACCTACCAACTATTCACTAAATTCCTACATAATTTGCAGTGTTTCCCAAGAAACAAGCTTAGCTTGGAACAAAATAATTGTCTTTATCTCACCTCTCCCCACTCCTCCCACTCAAAAGTCTCCACCAGGCAGTTTGACCATAAACAATTCATTATAAGGCTCGTACAACTCAAGAATGAGAGTCTCCAGGAGTCCTGCCAGTATCAATGTAACACACAAAACCTCCAAATACAAATAAAACCTCAATAACTCTAGAATCCCAGTTTAGTAAGCCATTGTAATTCTCAGCAAGTATTGTATATCAGGCTGTCCATGGAAAAGACACATACCTATGCATCTTTCAGCTTGCATTCATGCCCAAAGATGGCATAAAAGTCACTTCAAGTGTATTAAAAAACCTAGTAAAAACAGAGGAGCTTTGACCATCTCAATCGCAGCATAGTCATTTATAAGTCTTTGAATGTTATAGCAAGAACACTGCTCAGACCTCTCCAACTCAAAACACATCCTGAGAAATGGCTCTATTGTCAAAAAGCCTCTTAAGAACAGGTCACCTCAAACTGTTTCACAGAATTCAAAAGCACTTTGTGTTTGGTCTGAAGTGGCTTTGCCTGACACCAGTGGATGCAGCCACAGGCAGGACTCACCTCAAAGATCAGCAGTAGAAGTTAGATTTGTGTGAGCTTAGTTTCTCATCTCAGTATAGAATGGTATTTTCATTTATATCAGGTCAAGATGAGGCTGTATTCAATGTCAAGCATTCTTTAGAAGAAAGCCTAGAAACAAAATATCACACTTGATTGATGATGCTAATAAGCAAGACTTGACTTCAGTCACACTGTCAGAGGTAATAAGGTTTTTTCCCTCTCCTAATCTCCATCACACACTGACATTTTTTTGTTTCTGTATTTCACTAAGAGAATGAGGGAAAGGTTAGCTGCGAAGTAAAATTTAACTGAATTTTAGTCCTGTAAGCACTAGCACATGCAACACAATTAAGCAATAAAAAGAAAAAGAAACCTGAATAAAGGCTTAAAATAACAGCAGAGTTGGGGTGTTAAGAGAACACAAACCCCCCACCTTCTGTCAAGCTACAAAATAGTGCTTTTAAAGTCTCTAATTTTGTATTTCTAAGTTAGCACCATTACTGCCTCTTTAAAGTGGTAAATAGCATCACTAATATAAGACACAGAAGGATCAAGGGGGTCTTACAATATCTGAAAGACAGTCATATAGGATTGTATTTGAGTTCAAGAAAACTTACTTAACAAGTCTCACATGGCAAATTACCTCTAACACCACCCAATTCAGCCTACACACTACAACTGCCCCGCAGATTTTTGCTCAGTGATAACTTACAGTTTGATGAAGATAACATCAAACCAGAAGTCAGCATTATAGAAGCACCTCCACTTTTCATTGTTGATCTCTGCCCTTTAAAAGAAAATTGCTGTGGCTCTCTACCTGACTGTTCAAAGCAAATTAAATCCCAGAAATTCAAGAGACGATGTTCATGCATAGAGGCACACTTTGCATGCAGAACTGTGGCAAAAATCTACTTTTATTATGTGAAGTCGCTCCAGGTTACCAGTGAAGACTTCTCTAGGTACATTCTATTTCTAATAATAAATACAAAGTTAAGAAAATAGAGGAAGCTTTCCACACCTCAGAGTAGTGTAAACTTCTACAAAGTGTAATCAAAAGCATAAATTCAACAGAATTAAAGTATCTAAGTTTTGCTTCTGTCTATAGTGTTTCCATCCTTAACAGCCTTACCCTACATATTTGGGAAAGTGTATTTTATCCAGAAGAGGACTGAGAAGATGACATATCAGTTAAAAATGAAGTGTTATGCTTGAAAACAGTCTTCAACCCACAGCAACTTCCTCTGCCCCTTCCTTCATACATTATAAAAAGGCATCATTTTTAGTCACTTCTCATGAACTTTTGCTTGACCACTCAGTTCACCCAGGAGAACAGCAGCATCATCTGGGTGGCTCATATATGTCTACATGGTTTGCAGTGCAATGTTTCTGGTTCACTTGCTGTGTTTCCAGACATACTGTACAACAGCTTGTACTGCAAGAAAGCCTGTTCTAAATAAAACATCACACTTCATAGTAACATTCCTTCAAGTTTAGAATAAATTCTACAAGGCTAGATGCATAAAATCCAAAGATGATGCCTGCTTAGCTCCCAGGATAATTACTGCAGGAGCTTCATGGGGAAAAAAAAATCCTGAAATTACTATTTCCAAAAGTGAATGACTGATGTGCTTTTGCCTTCCCTTCTTGGTTTCCACCTCATTGCCTGGAGTTGAGTGGAAGGTACAAGTTAAAAGGCAAAGAGGATGTACTCTCTTGCCACCAAAATTAACTGAAGCCTAGATTTGCTTTAGAGCCCTACCAATTCCTAAAAAAAAGTAGTTTGTGGGGAACATCATCTTATCAATGGGTCACATACAGATCTGCAGTGTCAGAATTACACCAGTATCCTTTCCCCTAACTCTTCAACCTCTGTTATATTTGCTGGGACCAAGTAGAGTGAACCCAGCCATCAGATTAATACAACCTCACACCAAGCATCAGCCTGAAATCATGTAAAACTAAGGACTTTAAGACTTAGTTTGTTAATTGACCCCTTCGAAAAAAAAAAAAACAAAAAACCCACACCACACCAAAACCGAAGTTAAGACAAGGACACCAGAGGTGTCAGGCCAAAGGCCAGACTCAGATTTCAGGCCAGAGGAGCATAAAGCAATTTATTTATCCAGGAACCTGGGGAAGATTAGACACAATTCATATTAATGCACAGAAAATTGATCCATGTGGTACCATTTTCTCATCATTGCACCAAATTACTTTTGCATGGGAGAGACTTTTCCACAGAGCTCTGAGGCACAGACATGCAAGAGTAGGACAAGCAGGGCTCATGAGAGCTCCTGCATTTCCTTCTGTAGTTTTACAGACACACTGTTCCCTAAGACAGGATTTAAGAATGATCTCCCCTGCAGTAACCAACTTAGATGATGTGATGAAGCCCCACACTTGTGAAATCATGAGCATTCTATAGCAAATGTTATGCACCAGCTGTTAGCTGACTGCAGTCCTGCAGTCTGCAGAGGGACCACAATAAACGAGCAACACAATCAGCAGACAAGAGTGTCTAAAAATCCCACTGCAGTTTTTTTTGCAAACTTCATGGCCTACTATTTCATCTCCTGTTTGCTGCTCAGTGGCATGGTCGACATCCCAGGAGGCAGGAAATCAGGACAGCTCCAAGTATATGACCTTGCAGGAAGCTCTGGTTATGCATTTGCTGCCCAGAAGGACATGTGCAGGGTAGATTGGTCTGGTTTTATCAATATCTGGGATGAGAAGTGGAAAAAATAATCTGTTTTATCACAGAACACAGAAAGTTCTTCAATTTCTACAGTATATATTGCAAACTCCATGCTTTGGTTGAAACAGGTTTAAGCCCTTCTTTAAGGAAAAGTCTTGAATGGCAACATGGTAAAAAAACCCACATTGCTTCAGGGCTTCTTCCCAAATCTGTTGTCCAAACAGGCCTATGTAACAGCACCTATCAGTTGACTCAACTTCTTCAACTTGGAAGACTTACTAGTATCTTAAGGAATTTTAGTTTCTATTGAGAAGGGTTGTGAACAACTATAAAAGCTACTGATTTAAGACTCACTTTACCCTTCTGTAGCTTAAGATAACCTCCAAGTAGCATCAAAATCAAACACTGCTTCTATAAGCAGGGGAGAAAGAAAGCTATGATGGAGTTTGGTGACAGGGACATTCATAGAAAGGAGGCATACAACAACACAAACACCACTCCAACATGACAAAATAAGAGAAAAAGGTGATGAAAGTCTGCAAAAAGTAAAGGTGAAAAGAACCGTCTGAAGGTCAATGAAGTTATACAGGCTCATTAGCAAGATCTGTGAAGCACAGTGCAGGAACCATTCTTATGTAGTAATTGCACAAAATGGACTTTCTCAATCAAGTAGGAAAAAAAGCTAGTGACAAGGGAAGTGCAAGGTGCTCTCCTCCCCTCTGCCACTTCCTGCTTGGTCCTACCAGATGTTTGCTTTCTTTCAGACATCAAGTCTCAGACAGAAAAGGATGCTGGCAAAGATTCGACAGCAGAAAACTGGAAAGAGAGGAAAAGACAACATGGTAGCTAAAAAGAGACATGAAGACCATCAGACACTCAGTTGCATCAGAGTATCTCTGCCAAGGAACATAACCAAAGGGGGAGAACAACAAAGCAGAGGCAAGAGGAATACAAACTAAGACAAGGATGATTGACAGGATGGCCATAATGTGCTTATTCTTAACACAATGCAACACAAAGTCTTCTTCCTTCAGTGTCTCTTTCTACTTAGAAAAGCGGGCATACTTTTTTTTTATAGTCTTACCCTTTACCTCCTAAGTGTAAAGAGAGAGAAAAACTTCTATAAGAAAATAACTAGAACAAGTTTCCAGAACACTTGCAGAAGATATACCCATAATAGTTCATTAATGCAAACTGATTTTATCTTTGAGATAGTAACCTGCACATGTTGTTCAGGGCAGATGAGGTTCAAAGAAGAATATGACTATCTCAGATCCTTGGAGATATTGTTGTAGTCCTGCATGAAAGAGTTGGGAGTAGATTGTGTGGCCTTTTCTTAATTTATGCTTATGGCATGTCCTGTGTTTCATATTGTCTTCTGGGAGCATCACCGCTCCTTTCCCTTCCCCACTCCTCTCCCCTCCTCACATGGTTCAGAAAGAACTCCTCTTTTCCTCCTTCAACCCATCTGTTCTCCTCAGGCTGCTTCACTGACAGCATGAAGGCCTAGCAAGCCCAAAATTAACAAACCCCACATTGATCTTAGTGTTTCAGAGGCACAACCTGTTTGATGGCACACATCCAAGTCACTGTTGATATGGATATGGCTTTGTGAAAGCAGAGTGGGAGAGGGAATAAGAGACTTGCTCTTATAACTGCCTACCAGAGCTATGGAAGAGGACTACAGTTTCCATGACCACAGGACAGCTTTGTACTAAGGGCCCCAATTCATATCACCTGCACACACATATGATTTTGCAAGTATTATCAGTGTAGTAATTGTTGCTACACTGTGGACAAGTTTCAATACCAGTGTGATCCTGGAAGACAATGAAAGGTAGGAATATTTTTTATATATTTGAAAAATTAAAAAGACTACTAGAAACAGTAAAAAAGGAAGAAACTTCTGTTTATTGTCTGTGCAATCTGTAACTAGCCACAGAAGCACTTGCTCACTATGGTGACCCTGATAGTATCACAATTTTGGGATCCTAGGAAACTTATTGGTTTGCTGGTGGCAGACACAGAGATACAACATGGGCATACACAGCAGACAGTGTATATATGCTAAGGAATAACTCCTATTTTTGTGAAATTGATAGCAAATTGCACACTGTCCTGAACAAGCTTTCGTTACAGAAACTGCCTTTCCTCCTTATGCATCATCAGAAGACATCAGTTAACTGTGACAAAGTTAGCAGGATGATACAGAGAGCTGTGGAGACAGGACTTCATAAATATTTTTGGGGAGTCTGGACCTGTACTTTAATCTCTCTACCTAAGTATTCTTCCCTGGAAAAGCAAAATACATAGCTACTACAGAAACTACAGCTATATCAGTGCAGAGCACAGACCAACAGAAGTATCTCTGCCAAGGAAAAAAGTGCTGCCAAGCACCTGAAATTGAAACTATACAGGTTGGGGAAAGGCTGCTTGTTTTTAAACAAAACACCCTATACAGATGTTGGAGTAGTTCCAACCTGATCCCAAAACAGTTCCTCCTATATATTCTCAGGTGCTCTGAGATCAGCAACAAAGCGAGGTGAAGAACAAAAAGGCAGGGACAACTAGACTAATAATGCCTGTGAAGTAATTTTAGGTATAATACAATGAAAGGGGAGAAAACTCACAGCTATACACATCTTCCTATTGACACAATCATGAGAACCAAAACTGCACATACTGCACCTCTGAAATCTGCTCTAACTAGTTGCAATTTGACCTGCTTATACTATCAATTGTTTTCAATTCCAGTCTTTGGACTCCTGTATTTCTCGTATTCCCCAGGCTCCTTTTTATGTCTATGACTTTATCTGTCTGAACCAGAATGGAGTGCTCAGCCTGAAGATCTGCAGATAGGTTAGGATGTGTTAAAAACACCATGCCCAATTGCTTAGTAGCTTTAGCTACTACATCTACTATAAGTGTTAGAAACTATCTTCTTGAAGGGCCTCTCAGCTGTAACAGAAAGCTGAGAAGTGTTTGCTCACATGTTTCAGGGGAGTAGGACACAGCACTCCAGAACAAACTGCCAGAAATTTTGAAGCTAACAAGGTCTGCGTGGGGCTCTTCATTGGTTTTATGCTAAAGTGGATGAGAACTGCTTGCTCAACTACAACTGAGAGGTACTTTAAAGAAACCAATATCTTTCACACAAGGCTCAGTAACTGAATGGGAATGCTCCCAAAGTAGAAGTCCTGGTTTAGTCTGAATGGGAGAGTTCAGGTCTCCTGTAGCAAGACTGCCCCGAGACCTGAACCATCACAAGGCAACTGGAGAAGGTCTTCAGAGGATGTATCAGATACTTAAGATGGATGTTAGCCAAATCACTAGTGTAAACACATTCATAGTTTGTCTCAAGGCAAAGTCAAACAGGTCAGTTTGCCACTAAAATGCTTGCTTTGCCTTGGAAAGGAGTGCTCATGCAATCCCATGTACCATTACAAAGTGACTTGGGAAGCTGTTCTTGCAGCCTCTGCTGTCAGACTTCCCCTTCCACTACATGGCAGAAATAAGCAGCATTTCCACCTCTAGCTCAGGCTTGGCAAATCCTGTGGTACAGCACTGCTCAGCACTCTAGCTCAGTTATGTGGCTGAGCTCATATCATGTTAGATGGATGCTGAGGATGCTAAGCCTGAACCACAGCCACAGTCCTGCACTACCATAAATATTCTTCACACCTCTTTATATCAGGCTCATTTTTAATTTTATTTTTCCCTACTTGGAATCTCACCACCTGTCTTCCTTCTCAGTATTCCAGTAAAACCTTCTCTGATGTTTACTCTTCACAAAGCTTACATTTAAGGAGAGTAACATATTTCACACAATCATTTGCCCTGCATTGCCAAGCAAAGGATTTCAAAGGAATGTCAAATAATAATAGAAGTTTTCCAATCAAGAAGGCTGAGCAGATGTTCATAAAAAAAAAAAAAAAAGTAGTCTCATGAGCCAGAGGGCATTAAATCCAACAAGATTTGATCTCCAGGCAACCCAAGCTTGCAATTTTCTGCTAACACGTCAAATGACCCCTTGGGAAAAATAAAGCTTGCCTGGTTCTCCATAGTTCTTATGTCCCAAGTGTACAGCTGAACCGAAATTTTTTTTAAATTGGTTTATAGCTCATCACAGCTTAACTGCAAGTACAAGTTCTCCTCACAGCTTTAAAATACAAGACTACTTAAATACCGGTAGCAGTCTGAAGCTCTACATACACTAGCACTTGTGCAACAGTGTTCTCACTGCTTCCATCACTGCAGCCAGCAGCTATTCTGTTTGTTCAGGGGAGGTGGTAGAGAACAAAATAGCTGCTTAATGCAAGAGAGCCATGAAGTTTCTCCACTTAAGTATAGCTTAGCTTGAGGGGCTGTAATTCCCCATCAAAAGCAACAGAAAGATTTTTGATCACAGGAAATTCTTGGGTTCACATGTGTCAGTACAGCTAATGTAATGCTGTCCCATGGCTAATAAAGGCCTGTCTCAAGAGCTAAGCAGGCAAAGGATTCGAAGACACTCTGGTCATATGCCCAGCTGTAGCAGGCTTTTACACGAGCAGAACATGTTTTACTGTGTATCAGTGAGCCAGCAGGAAAGTTAACAAATGCTTTCTGTTGCATTGTTTCATTTTCCTGTTGTTTGGTGCTTTCCTGGAATTATTTTCTGCCCATTTTCTGTTTAGAGTGATAAATACAGCATCTGATGCTGTCACATGATTTCACTCCTGAAAATCATAGGCTTCCTGTCTCTGAGCTCCTATTAGCCTTGATGATAAGTCAATTGCTACAGCAATGTAGTTTTGCATCAGTTTTAGTTGAAATACTGCTTAAAATTATATGCAAATTACAAGAATTGAACAAGATATTTCAAGACTCCACCAGTTTGGTTCGGCAAGGCAGTGGCCCACATTTTTAAGACAGTCAGAGAAAAGCAGGCTCTCCTAAGAATCACTAAGTCTCATCTGTACCTGTACTTGGCCAAATAGATACATATGCAACATCTACCAAATTACCACTCATAATGAGTCTTTTACTGCTCTATTCTTGGGGAGACCAGATGTTCTTATCATAAGCACACTCAACTGATTCAACTATTCATCGATCTATCAGTACAAAATGACATTCTTTAAAAATGCAGAATCAAACGTTTGAAACACAAAGCAATCAGTAAGCTCGCTGCAGTGCATAGGGATGATACAGGATTTTAGAGATGCTATTTCTTCTATTTAATTTTAGGATAAATTAGAATAGTATGGGGGGATGGGGCAGGGGGAAGCAGACAGGAAAAGAATGACAACCTGGATTTACTAAAGCATGCAAGCCACAAAATAAATTTCTTTCAGTTTCTAAAATGGCTCCTTTGTTTCAAACGCCTTTGTCACAAAAAAACAGCTTGTTGTGATCTGACTGATGAGTTGACTGAATTGGGACAAAGGTGTTGTTACTCCCTCTCCTGCGTCTCCCTCCCGGCCCCCCCCCCCGCCCTA
>WEIV01006887.1:173784-185594 GCA_013390005.1 Calyptomena viridis
AAGGGGCCGGGACCGATGGCAGGCGGCGCGCAGGGAGCCAACGCGCCCGTGGGCGCTCCCTGCGCGCCACCGGTACCTGGCCCCGGGCGCAGGGTGCACCTGTCATCCCTGGGCTTCCCCTCCTCGTATTCTCCACGCCTGCCGAGGAAAAGCGATACCTGTCTGCCCTTCACGGGAATCCGGTCACAGTGGTACCCCTAAGGTTCTGTTAGAAGGAGGGGAACATCTCCACTGTGTTAAGGTCCCGGCTAGCTAGGGTAGTATCCAGCGAGTCAGCATCTTGCCTCCATATACCATCCCACTGACCTGTCAAAGAGATCAGCGTCCTTTCTTCCCCAGCAGTATATCCCGAAGGCTTTTGATCTTCAAAGTTTAAAGTCTGCTAATCAGGATCACAGGCATGTCAGCCTATTTATATGGCTCTCCTCTCCAAAACAATAATGACTGTTGTCTGAAGCACTCACAGAATCATTTAGTTGTCCAATACTGTAACTACTATCAGTAGGCAAATATTCTGTTTTGTTCATCCTTAGTGCTTCATGCATCTGTCCAGATGTTCCTGTGAAGCTGTAAGCAGGCTGTCAGGCCATACTGGCATCTCAATATTGTCCAAGAGTCTAGAGTTTTCAGAAGTCCTTTGAAAATGCTAATTAACCTACTTTTCAAAGTGTTTTCTATGCCTAACTTGAAAATAGGTTTCTGCATGCCTGTTACGGGGACATGGTTTAATTTCTTCTGAATCTCCTTTTAAGTCATTTTGATCCCATAATCAACTGTCACATTCAAGAAGTATGGTGAAAACTCTAGGGTCATTGAGTTAAACATTTAATGACTAGAAAATGCTGTTCATGTCTTAAGGCAAAGCAGACTGGTAGTTAATTCTCCTCCTAGCTAGAGCTATGTAGTTCCTCTCCCACTTGTCATCAACATGTTTGATGCACCTGGCTGGCAGATGCTGTGATCTGCAGAGCTGACTGAATGGCAGGGACAGAGGAGGTCCCAGCAGCCTCCACAACAGCTATGTGATCCCTTAGCAGACAAGGTTCAGTGTTCAAAGGAACTAATAAATGGTCGGTAGCAAACTGCAGCTTTACTGCCTCATCTCTTATTTGCATCATCTTTTGCACATTAAAGTAATCTTTCAAACTTAATTCCATGCATCAGTGCAACTAGAAAAGTAGTTCTTTCTCCTATCTTCTGCATTAGCAGTGTTTCTAATTACTACAGCACAATGATTTCCACTCCCAACACATTCTTGCTCTTAGGTCCAGTACCTGTCAGAAACTTCTCTAGCAGTAGGTCAGGGAAGTCACTGCAGATCCCTAGGTCTCTGAACAGAGTAATCCCTGTATTGGAATTTTCAGGGGCTTCAGGAGCACAGTTCAGTTATGCTTCCCAAAATAAATTTAGGAACAGAGATTAGTAAGACAATTCATAATTATGCAAGATGAATCATGAGCATAAAAAGCCAGATCCTTGCTACAGAACTAGGCTTACCTTCCCAGATGACACACTCTCGTTCACAAATATTGAGGAATTCAAAGTGTAAGCTGGAATGACTTATCGACTTATTCCTTTACTTTTATGGCAAACTCAGGAGATTAGACCTACAGGTTTGGAGTTTCCAGATGGCCTTCTGCCCATTCTCTGGAATCATATAGTGGTACGTAACTGCACTGAAGTCATACAGTGCTGTTTCAGACTTAACTGAATTTTTTCAAGACTCTTGTTACCAAATTTCAACTTGATGTACCCATTCACTCAATATCTTGGGATGGAAGCTACCCATGACTCCTATGTTGCTCTCATGGAAAGTTAAGGCAAACTAACATTTTATAAAAAGCCCCCAGCTCATTTGATTATAAGCAGTTACATTACTGTGTTGTACCTTCCTTCCAACAGCATAATTATTTTTAAATTATGACAAATGAAAGAAACTGTGCATGGCAGCAGAAATATAGCTTGTACGTAGAAGTGGCAGTGACAACCATATTAGAAAAAATAGATGTAGGACCCCACTAGTTGAGCAATGTCACACTTTTCCAGCAATAGCTCATAGAGCCTGCTGTGCTTAATAAAATCCAGCAGGGTCACCTGCATGATTAATTTAGCATTAGAAAGAAGGTGACAGAAGCAGCTGAAAAAACCAGATAGCAACACGCCTCACTCAGATATTGGTGAAAAATCAAAAGCTAAAGTCCCTCATTATTTTGGATAGAAGCTCTTGCAGTTACACAACGTACTGATAAAGACAAAATTGATAACGTGTAACAAGGACATGCGCTATGTCCTTGTGAAGAACCTAACATATTTTGACACGACCCAGCACTTTTCTCAGACAATGTGCCACCTAAGCATTATTAAATGCACCATAAGGAGTTATGTTTTAGATAATGTTTTTATAGTGCTATTTTGCTTACTTTTTAACAAGTAACATTTTTTGAAAATACCATAGTGGCAGAAATACTTGAGATACAGTTACATTCTTTTACTTAAAACAAACAAGAGAAAGAATATTTTTTATCTAACAATCCTAGTACTCCAGAAGTAATCTTAAAAGTTGTAGTAAGAAAAGATAAGAAGGAACAATCCCCCACATACATAAGAGACTTTCTTACCTCAGATTTTAAAATCTATAGTCAAGATTATCAATCTCTCTAGTTTTCACTCAGCATGAGACAGGCTGCTCTCATACTAAATAAAAAAACTTCCCAGGCTGCCTTAAATTTTCCTCACCTGCCTCTTTTGAAGGGACACTTGTAAGCTGGGGGTTATCAGGGACCACGTCCTTGGCTTCAGTGGGATAGCAGTTTTTCAGAGACCTGTGGATCAACAGAAAATTTTTACTATTTATTTTTTAGTGTTTGATCTTCTGGCTCTATTAACCCAAGCATGATTTAAGAGACCATAGTATATTATGCAATTGGTGATGGCATTGTGCTTTTAGGAGAAAATTGCTGTAATGGGGGCATACTGCTAAGTATAATGAGACTTGTGATATCAAAAGAACAACAGTGGATTAAGTACTGCAAGACCAGCTGCTGTTTTTCTGTATTACTTTGACTGACATGATCAAGCATTTTTGCTGGTGGAGAAAAGCTTTGCATTAAAAAGATTGTACCTTTCCCCTAGTACTCTTGCCTACTGGAGCACATGGAGTAAGGTTTCAGTTTAAACAGCTATTTGCTCTCCAAAGGAAAAGGCATCTCAACTCATGTCATTTGGAAACTCATACGTTTTTATGAAACTGTATGGGATCTTGGTGTTAGATGTCTGTAAGAAATAACCAAACACTGGTATGTGGTGAAATGGAGCCTTTCCAAAGCCAGTAGCAAACAGGTAACAAAAGAATGCTGTCATTAGTGAGTCTGAGCTACAGCTCTTGTTCACGGAAGAATCAAGCTTAGATTACCTTAGGCATAGGACATCATCAAGCAAAATTCCAGATCTCTTCTGGAAGGTATTATATGGTCCAGGTGAGTGGGATGTTCAGGTAAGGGTGCAGATGGAACGACATTTGTCTTAGCACAGTTTGTCACCGTTCTGCACAAATGGATCACATCCCATATAGGCACAGAGAGTTGGGGTTGTTTAGCCTAGAGAAGGGAAGGCTCTGGGGAGACTTCAGAGCAGCCTTCCAGTGCTTAAAAGGGGTCTACAGGAAAGAGGGAGAGGACGTCTTTGTCAGGGAGTGTAGTGATAGGTTGAGGGGTAATGCTATTAAACTGAAAGAGAATAGGTTTACATTGGATATTAGGAAAAAATTCTTCACTGTGAGGGTGGTGACACACTATTGTCCAGAGAAGCTGTGGATGCCCCACCCCTGGAAGTGTTCAAGGCCAGGTTTCATGGGGCTCTGAGCAATGTGGTCTAGTGAAAGGTGTCCCTGCCCACGGCAGGGGGGGTTGGAACTAGAGGATCTTTTAAGGTCCCTTCTAACTGAAACCATTGTGTGATTCTACACTTTTAGGGTGTAAGCCACTTGCTGAAAAAAAGGAAGAAAACTCCAGTAAGAATCATTGCAGGGGATTAATCTATAGTCTTGGAGATTGCCAGTGGGAGTAGAAATCATATGAGAAGTATACTAACTATAGTGAGCTCTGTAGTGAAAAATGTCTACAGTAAATCGAATTCCAGCTGCTGGACTGTACTGTGTATGCAGCTGGACAGGTGCTCCCAATACAGTTCTTACTTCTATGCCAGCATAGCCAAGAACTTTTCTATATTTACACGGAACTTTATATTTTACTTCTAACAAATAAAAAATGTAAAATATTTGGAAGCAGGCCCTCTTGGGGATCCATGAGAATCTAGAAAGAGAGTACTAGACATCTATAGATTTGCTTATGGGTAAGAATTATCACTGGTTTGGAGCCTTTCATCTGAGGATACTTGTGTGTTAGCATGAGTTACCATCTTTGTTTTATGTTTGACAGTGCACAACATATGTAGGAGCCATTTGATTTTGTTCTATATAATCATATATATCCACACTGGGATTTACTGGGTGGAATCTGTAGTTTGTCCTTCATTCCTCCCCATTCCAAGCAGTGCTCAGGTAGTAAATTATGTGATTCAGTCATAGATTCCTCTCTTTGGTCTCCATGCACGTTCAATTACATAGTGATTCAATTTCTAGGACAGTGCTGTGTAATTGGCAGGTCTACGGGGATTTACCTGCTCATATCCTCAACCCTAAAATGCATTCATACAACTAAACTGCAGAACACTATAAAAATGTGTTGTAATTAACCATTCTGCTGCAGTGAAGAGAAGGATACAGTTACAAAATACACTTCCAATATCTAACTTCTTCCAATCTCTAACTTCTATAGTTTTGTTGCTTAAGAAATCTGGTTCCCCACACTAAAAGCTATTTTATTGCTATATCTAAGCATACATTTCAAATCTTTATTCTACTTTGAAATATTGAACAGGTGGTAATTCTTTGTGCCTAGCTTAGGACAAGCACCAAATACAGATTGTCCTGCAATGGCGAATTATATGGCTCTCATGCACTGGTAGTACAGCAACTAGAGCTGTGTGCACACAAACTTTGTGATCATTTTTCAAACTAATCTCCTAACTATTTTGTTCATTTACAGTCTCAGACTTTGCCTCACTTGTTTTCCTTTGACTGAAGATGCCACAAAGTTTAACATGGGAGACACTAACAAAAGCTAGTGATGAGAGATGAAGAATGTCAGGCTTACTCATAGAGCCTGTAGAGAGATGACAGCTAATCGAAGCAGTCAGTATGCTCATTTAGTTTACCCATCTCCCAAAGCAAAGATTTTTGCCAGAAAGGACTCCGTCTACGTATGAGTTAAGAGCATTTAATGTTATAATATTTTAATTTAAATAATTCTAATTTATATTCTATATAGGAGGAGTAAAATAGAGTGATGTAGGCATGAATTTCAAATACTATATGCTAGCAATGCCTGCTTTTTTATCTTAATAAAGATGAACAATCTTGGATATGCTGTAACTGTGTCCTAATCTTCAGTAAGGTGTGTACCAACCATATTATGCCTGTGTGAAAAAAGAAAGAATTGCACTTGTAAAAGAGAAATTTTTTAAACCGCTTTTGAACAAGTAAAAAAACAGGTGATGTGATAATCTTCTTGTCTATTCTTTCATTTTTCCTCTACCATTAATCAGATTCAATCTCTGAACACATGTGCTACATTTCATTCAAGGATTACAAAGTGATTCACAAACAATGATTCATGAAGATTCACAACCTTGGTGAATTGGGTAAATATTTATGTAAATGTCATAGAGATTGGCAAATTGAGTCACAGAGAAGTGGTGTTTGTAAAAAAAATTCACTCGGTTTGGATGCATCTTCTTTTTTTTTGCCTATTCAGTTGAAAAACTTACAACTTCTGTTTTTCAGATAGGTCAAGTGTGCATATAGATCCAGAGAAGTAAATGAAAACCAGATTACAAGAGCAGCAAGTGGAGTGACCCAAGTATTCGATGATGTTTTGTGTAGAAAATTTTAACTTATGGTTGCACAGCTATTGTTGCAAAGAAGATAAACTTACTGCATGAATGTGAGATCCTGGATTTGAATCTAACGTCATTAATCATCTGGGTCAGAACAACCTAATGTGTGTGTGCATGTGGCAGAGCCAGAAGCCTGCAGCCACCTGGTTACACCTGAAGCACCTGTTCAGGCCTGTGCCATGACCAGGCTGCCAACAGAGCACACGGTCTGCAGCCAAGGTGGCCCGACGACCATGTGGCTGCTTGTCAGTGGAGGCAGGCCTGCCTGGCACCCTGCCCACACCACACCCCTGGAGCTCCTGACTGCCTGCAGCATCTCTCACTCTGGCCTGGAGGGCATTGAGTGCTCAGTGGACCAGATGTCCAGCCTGGGAGGAGTGGCCGCGGTAACCAAACCATATTTTAAGCAGCTGCACAGGGGGGCCTCTATTTTTAGAGAGTTCAATCTTCTGTCTTGAGACCTGACAACGTGTGACTGTTAAGGGCAACTATTTTTCTCTCCTTCTCTCTTTTAATCTCTTTTCTTCTGACTTAAACCAATGAATAGTATTTCACTAAATTGTGTGGGGTCCATGTTTGGTAATGCTTTAGTGTAATGCTTTTCCTTGGTTGTATGTTATTCCTATAAACCCTTTTGCCCAAACACTTATTTTCTCACTAAATTAAAAGAAATTATCTTAAAGAAAGCATAGTACCATTTTCTCCAGATGCAAGTTTGTAGATAATAACAACGAACCAAAGGCTTTACAATCTTTTAAAGCCTTAAATAAAAGTAATATTCCTGGTTAAGCTTATATGGCTTCAAAACTGGAGTATTGCAATAAGCAACAGCTAATGAGACTTCCTAAGATGACACCTGAAAGAATGGAGTCCCAGTCTAAAGAATACATTGCAGTATTCTCTTCAGTCTCACTGAGGCACCGAGGATCTCATGATTACACAAACATAATATTTAGTTCTCTCTCTGTGTTTTAACAATACTATGTCTTTAAAAATTAACTTCACAGATTGTGTCCAGACTGCAAGCACTGCATCCTTAAAAATGCATTAATTGATGAAATGGACAGAATCAGTGCCTCATATACTATTATTGTCCTTATGATACATTTATGCCCTCAAGCTGTAACAGTGAGAAACGATGGCTTCCAAGGAAATGCAGGAAAGCAGACTGCCTGCCTAGTGTAGGTATGAGAGAGGACCTCTGTGTAAGGTTGCATTGCTTCCTGAATGCCTACCAAACACTAATTGCTTGTGACAGAACTGAATTTTGCGAGGTTGGTGTCACACTTTGACTGTAGGAGGCGAAGAGTGTAATATAATTCTAAAAGTAATTTAAAAAATTGTATTTCCTATTTTTCTTATGGAAAATGGGCATAAACAGCAAGAAAAGAATGTAAAGTACATGCGGACTTTGAAGAAGAGATGTTAATTTTCAGTGTTTATGTTAGAGAAAACAGAAATATTTTGTTTGAATCTTTCTAACAACATTGCTTTCAAGGCTAAACTAAACCATGTGTTCAGTGATCTGGAAGGACATCAATATTTAATATGTTTCAGTACTTTGTGTTACTTTTCTGACACCCTGGAAAGTGTACTAGACTGGCTCAAGATCTTCCCAAGACTTTCCTTGTACTGAACAGAAAGAGTCATATGGGCAGTGAAAGGAACAGTTCTTGTTCAGCAGAGAATAATCATCTCTTCTTCAAAGCCTGAATGGCTTTGGGAAGATTTAAAACCCTACATCTCCAAGGCTGTTTATGCCCAGAGAAAATTTAGAAAATTAAAACTGAGGATGAAACAATTTCCTGCAATGTATGGTTTGCTTAGTATTGGTGTGTGTGGGACTGAGGGCTGAGAACTATTCACTGAGAGGTTTTATTTGGACAGAAAAAGCTGGCAGGAGCTTCGCTGGGAACTTTTATCTGAATGTCATGGATATTATGCTTTCTGGTAGTTGTACCTAGGGAATTTAAATCTTAGACTTTTCCTTAATCAAATTAAGAACTCGTCCGGGTTTTGATATGTGGGTCGACCTATTGCAGGAACATCACAGGAGCTGATGCTTTGCACTGGCAGTAAGTGTAATGAAATGTCTTCAGACTTGCAGCATGCACACCGTAAGTGTAGTAATTTCTGTCTTATGCCTGAAAGTTCTCAGGAAATTCCTGAGGCCTGACCAGAAAAGTATCAACTATTTCCTGTTTATTGAAGCCTACCGATTGTGCTCCCAGTTCTAGGGCAATATTAACAGTACCCAATGATGTAGGCACACATTTGCAGTGTGTCTGACAACAGAAATTAAAACTGTTCCTCCCTGTCTCTCATGAGCAGGCTTGCATTTCATTCATGGCATAGCAGAAGTGCTCAGTTTAGCTAACTTCTGTGCAATCCTAAATGTTCACTGACCAGTTTGGGTCCCTAGATAACAAGATCCGTAGCTGTCCCAGTACAGAACTGGAATCTCCCTCCTCAGAAAAGGTTGTGTCATCATGCTAAAGAAACTTGATCTACAAGAGGATCATACCTTCTAACGGTGGCAGTGAACCTTCCAATAATCCAACATTTCTGCCACAAACACAACGTTGCCAAATCTTATGGTTTTATAATGAAATTTATGCTATTTAATGTGTTTTTAAAAATTCCAGTATGCTGAGTCATGAGATTTCAGGAAAACTGCAGATTTTATTAAAGGAAAGGGGGGAAAAAAAGTACTCCAAAGTCTTATGTTTGTGGGAAAAAAGCTTGGAGGTATCAACAGAGTGTAGCCTAAAGCTTAGAAATCAGAAAGCATTCTGATATTACTTTACATTTTAAGTCTCTCTGGAACACAAGAGTTTTGTTCACTAGTGTTTTAAAATCCAACTGATTTTACCAGGACCTATATTTCTCATGTCTGTTTTCAGTCTTATACAATTGCTAATATTGAAGGTTTATTTATTGAAGGTTTTATTGAAGGTTTTTTTTTGCTGTTTTTCCTTTTTAGAAAGAAATATGAACCTAGCATTGAACAGCACAAATGCAGAATCAGAATGACATTCAGAACAGAGCCAGCCTTGCTATCTTACTGAAAAAATATATAAGCCTTTGGCGTCGCAGAGGTTTGTTATGGAGAGTTTTATTATCGCAAGCAGCAGCAGTAGCACATTTTGAATTTAGGTCAACACATATTTGTCAAAGTGCTTAACTATTACATGAATGCTATCCTAAAACAATTCATCATGAGTCTCATCATTTACTATGATACTCCTCTACAGTACTAGTCATGGATGATTTCGAGCTGGATTTTGTGCCAAGAGATTTCTTCTTATTTCTGTAACAAACCACTATCCTGAAATGTATCCTATTTGTCATGATTCTTAAACGCAGTTTCTTAAATTGAGAGATTTATACAGCAAATCCTACTCTCTTCCTGGGATTCTCTTTTAATTGTGTTTGAAAGTGATGGAAATCCAGTATGATCACATTAGGTTAAAGCATGAGTTGGCTTGCTTTGGTATAAAAGGGAGTAAGATTGTCTTTCCACATATGGACCAGTAAGCTTTTGTTTGGGGCACAAACCAGAAGTGTTTACTTGTTATATGAAGTTGACAAATGCCTTGACTATCCCTGTGAATGTGGCAAAGATAAAATAGCTAAGAGCATAGCAAATACTGTAATTTGCTCCCGAGAAGAGTGAGCAGTACTTTATTTTTCACCTATGAGTACATGGGAGCACGATATTACGCTTTAGGAGACATTATCAATTAAAAAAATATACAGCCAGAGCCAAGATTTCTGATATAACCTTTTTTTCTTAAGAAAACTATTAAAACTTAATACCAAATAGGAATGTTTACTTGTTATATGAAGTTGACAAATGCCTTGACTCTCCCTGTGAATGTGGCAAAGATAAAATAGCTAAGAGCATAGCAAATATTGTCATTTGCTCCTGAGAAGAGTGAGCAGTACTTTATTTTTCACCTATGAGTACATGGGAGCACGATATTACGCTTTAGGAGACACGTCTCCTCATTATCAATTAAAAAAATACACTGCCAGAGCCAAGATTTTCTGATATAAGCTTTTTTTCTTAAGAAAACTGTTAAAACTTAATAGGAATGTTACCAAATAGGAATGTTTGCTAAAGCTTAACACCAAAATAGTATAATTATAAAAATGGATTTATAAATGGATTTTTTAAAAGAAATACTGAGATTTCTGCCAAAGCTCCTTAAATCAGACATTATATTAACATCAAAGGTAAATATATTTGAATCCCCACTGCTGTGAAATATTTCGTGGGTTAATCAGTGATAATGTTGCTAATCACATGGAGATGTATGTTCACTTGTGATGAATAAGCTCTGTGGTATCTATATGAGGAGTCTGTACCCGTGTTACCTACCATAGGAGACTGCACAGTGCTTCAGGGCCTAAATGATGAAGGGAATAACAGTTCTGGTTTGACCAAAAGAAGCTTGCATTAAAACCCTTCTAACTAGCCTTTCACTGTTTTCCCTTTAAAGGGTGGAATTTTCCTATGTGAGAATGCTGTTAATGGAAGCAAAGTCTTGACATATTTACAGAGGAAATGTTATTGCAATAGGTATGGCAAATTCTTGACCAATGTTAATCATACAGAGATACTTAAAAAAACCCAACCCCACAGTGAGTTTGTTCTCCCCCAGAGAAAACTCACGGACATGCAAGTAGAAGAATGGAGAGCCCACACAATATGGAATGTGGACACTTAAGAAAAACAACCTTTGGGCAGGTATTTTCCACTTGTCATAACAAATTGGTAATGAATTACAAACGTATTTCGTTAGGATCATCCTTTCAGTAGCTTTCAGGGTTGGGTGGTTTCCAGGGCTGAGAGCCTCAAAGAATGTTTTAAGAGACAACAGCTGTTGATGTGGCCTGGTTGTTCTTTTCCATGTATTTTGGCTCACAAGACCAGATGACATTTAGTGTTCACAAAGGGTAATAAACTCTATGCTATACTCTTACTAGGTAGGCAGTTAATGTTCACACTTTAAATGTAAAAAAAACTTAAGCAGGAGACCTGTGCTATCACAAAACCTTGCTACCCACTGCGTGGGTCAAGGACAGAAAGTGATGTAATGCCACAGGCTGTGGTGAAAGGACAGAAATTCTGAACAATTACCGCCTTCACAGGCTGGTGGATGTGCCCCGCCAGCCTCACATCCTGAGTGCACTTGTACCTCCAGCTCATGGAATGGCTCTGTCCCTGGTGCGGGGCACCGTATATGTTCCAAGGGAAAGAGAAAGGGTTTGGGTTGGTTGGTTCGTTTCTGACTAAGCACAGCAGTAGGCAGATTCCCCCAGAGTGTGGATCTGGGACGACCTTGAGGAGCTGGGCTTTGTCTACAGGTTTACAGCTCATCAGTCACCTTACATAGCACCCACCTGGGAATCCCCCACATAATTGATTTTGAGAGAGGTTACATACCCACAGGAGGCTGAGAGAGGAAAAATAAAAATCAGCTTGGTANCGCCCTGTGCGGGGAGCCGAGCCCGCGGCGGCCCGTCCCCGGCTCTGTCTGTGTCTCTGGCCCCGTCAGGACGAGGTGGTGTAAGGGGCACAAGGCCGAGTCAGCCCCCGCGTCTGTCTGGCAGCTTTCACAACCCCACCCCGTGTTTACTCAGGGCAGAGCAGCACGGACGCTGCTGTGTGGGCGATGAGGCTCTGGAACAGGTTGCCCTGAGAAGTTGTGGATGCCCCATCCCTGGAAATGTTCGAGGCCAGGTTGGATGGGGCCCTGAGCAACGCGGTCTGCTGGGAGGTGCCCCTG
>WEIV01006887.1:190495-252941 GCA_013390005.1 Calyptomena viridis
CACAAATGAGTGTAGTGATGCTGTGAATAAAGGAGTGAGGAGGAAGAGAAAAATGGGAAAATGAAATCAAGCATGATGACAATCTTTATGAAGCTTTATTTTTGGGAGAGATCCTCTTAACACAGAGCTTAATAACAGAACTTCAGAGATGAGGAAAACTCTGCAATTGATTGAGGATGAATGTACTTTGCAGACTTGGTTTTGTCAGTCCCAAATAATTCATAAAATCTAGAATTATCTAAATTCTTATTACTGTCCTAGAGATAACATAGGAGACAGGGAGGCTATTGCTCTGGGGCAAACTGAAGTACTTAATTGTTCAAGCAGGANGAAGCACGGGAAGCATTATTGAAGCAGATACTGATGTAGCAAAAGCAACAAGGACTTGAAGACAAAAAGGGAAGAAGCTAGAGAGATTCTAATTTCCCTCTGTCATTTGTGGAGAGATACTGATGGCTTGAAACACTGGAGCAGTATCGTTTATTCTATCCTTGTTCATTCTGATCCTGCAAATCCTTCCCATTCAGATATGGAGACATCAATTAGATCTTTATACATCTCTGTGACAAAGTTTGGCTTAGTCTTTACTCAGGTTTCACATCACATGGGCAGATGCTAAAGTGACTCAGCAGTTTTGTTATATTGTAAGCCTTTTGGAACAAAGACTGTTTTCCTAACATGACTTGGAAATGGGTCTGTAATATGGGACTTGTTCCCCTCTAAACTGTTTAAGGTACCAAATTATCCATCTAATCTATCCAAAGGGTAATTTTTGGGGTCCAGCAAGATTGTTACTGGTGACAGAACATTTGAATAAGTGATATATGAAAGAAAATTATAGTGCTAGTGGTAAACTTGTGTCAAGAATACACAAAATGCTTTCAGGCTTTGTGCAGGATTCTGGTTATCTCCAAATTGCTCAGTCAGGAGAACATGTTCAGTTTCTGTATGTGCTGCAGTAGTTGTGTAGTCGTGGTCTTTGTAAATGAAGTGAAAGCACTGGTTTGAGCCTCTGCATGTCCTTCACACATGTGGGCCTCTCCATTAATAACATTCTAGAAAATAACAATAATCAATAATGAGGTAAACTTTGAAAAATGTAATCAGTAATGGACACCCCAATGCAGTACTTAAAACAGATGTTAATTTGCAATAGGCATAGTCACAGCAGTGCTCACTCAAAATAATAATCACAGCAGTACTCAAAAAATATTTTTCTTGAATAATCCTTCTCTTCAGTGCTAAACCTCATTTTCTGTTTTTTTAGAGAAGTGAAGTGCTGTCATTTGAAACAATTGAACACTTTCCCAGCTGCCTTCAGAAAAGGTCATAGAACATTTATAGACTTTAAGGAAAAGATTGTCTGAAAGCTTTCTGGAAAGGTATTACGTGGAGTTAATCTGAGCAAATTGTTGCTGGCTGTTTGGAGTCACATTTACCCTTAAAAAGGGACTTAAACTTCTTTCAACCACTATGATTACCTTGAACATCCAGTTATTGCATATAGCTATTTAGATGTCAAAAGAACTTGTTAATTTATTTTGAAAAGGCCCATGTATTTTCAAAAGATATTTCTTGAATAATAGTTCTTTGAAAAGTTCTATTTTGTTGTTTCTTTTAGTATTTGGCAAGCCAGCAACAGTCCTCACAAACTGCATGCTCCTTGATAATTTCGGGCATAAATCACTATGAAAGCCTAGAATTAAGCAATTAGGCATTGTGCATTAAGTAGTCTGTGTTAACCAAGGATAGGACATAAATCCCTTTTGTTTATAAAAACAAGAGGGAGAATTTTCAGATGAAAGTGCTGGAGCAGAACTAGATGCTATGTCTCTAGAGGTTGCTGCTAGTTTTTGGTGATCCATATATTGGAGGACTTAGGGGGAAACTGGGAATATCAATCTCTATGCTTGAAGAGACTTCTTGGCAAAGATGAGAACCTGTTTTAAAAAGAGGAATCGGGTTTTCTGTTTATTTTTGTCAGTGATAACAGGTCTCTGAAAAAATTATGTTTTGGAAACCTCCAAAATGATGTGTGTGAATGTCCCTGTTTGCCTGTGGTACACTAGACAGACACATGCTGATTCAAAGCATGCATTAACTGGGGAGGTGCTTCTGGTAGAGGTTGCAAGCCTTTCTGCCAGAATATGTGCTTGGCAAACAAGGTTGCCTGAGCCACATACCAAGCTCATGGAAGTGTAAATATCCTGTGTGTGGAATACATGAAAGAGTGCTCATGGGCTTAATTTTTCCTTGTATTGCTGCTCTCTTGGGAGAGTGTTAGTTTTAAATAAAACAACAATAATCACTAATTCTTCAATTAAAAAAAATTCCTTTTCCATTAGAGCCTGGTTGTTGCCAATGCTGGTCTTGGTAATGGGATGAGTAGACGCCAACTGCTCAGGATAGTAGAACAGTATGGAGCCGTGGAAACGCTCTTAATGCCACCGAATAAACCATATTCATTTGTGAAATATGGGACAACAGAAGAAGCCAAGAAAGCCTTTGATGCCCTTAATGGAAAAAAATTAACATTGGAAGACTGTGGCCAAAACGTTGTTCTATATATTAATTTTGTGGAAAAAGGTATGGTTTTTCTTCTCTCCTGTACATCCAGCTTCCTGCATACTGCTTTCCTTTACTTTTACTTCCTTGGTTGTAAATATAGCTAAAAGCACGTTAGTTTTTGTAAGTACATACAGGAAATGATAGCTAGAATCTAGGTTTCAAGACATAAAATAATCTTTGCTTCTTGTATTTCATGATAGGATACTATACTTTGAACTCTTTTACTTGGAGGCAGAAGTCAAAAGAAAAGAGTTTAGTAGTTTCTTGACCGTTCAATACTGCACATGAAGGTTTTGGGGATCTCTGGACAGTTCATTGGATTTCTTGTGTGACCTTAGTCTTGCAATCTCTCTCTCAACTCCAAGAAGAAAAATATGCACAATTAAGTTTATGCCCTTTTTCCCCTTCTCCTCAAGATTTTCTTTTTTTTTTTTTTTTTAAGCTGATTCTAAGCTATTTACTACAAGAACTTTTGCTCTTTCTATGAGCTTTTATAGCGTGGAAAGAAGGTTCCTAGTGTTGTTCTGTACATTGTGCCAGTGAATAGCTTCTTTAGTTTAGCAGACTGAATGACCCTACATCATAGACGTTTGTGTTCACCCAGGAATTGCATTGTGCTACTCCATATTTGTACTATTTGATTACAGAGTCTTCTCTTTCTCTGCTGATAGGGTACATCACCAAAGTTCTGTAAAATGAAAGGGAAATTCTGGTAGAACCTTGAAGTAGCTGGGAGATTCTGTTTACCATTATTTTGACAGGAAAATCACAAGTAGTTTTGTGTTTGAACAGTGTGGAGTCTTGTTGGTCTTATGCAGTAAAATTTTTAGAAAGTGCTTTGCATAATGCAAAACTTGAGCCTTACCCTGTTTATCATGACAAAAAAGGATCAGTCATTCTCCAGATAAGACCAGAATGAAGGCTACATTGTATCATTAAATATTTCTGTATATATAGCTATATATATATATAGCTCTACTATATTCTCGTACAAAGTATCCACATAGGGAACACATGGTTTTATTTTTTCTAAACAGTGACAATATTCTCTTTTTTTTTTTAAATACACCTTAGTTTCCTTGCAAAATGCTGTTCCTACAAGCTTTCCTCCAGGCTTAGTGGTAATTGAAAAGATTATTTCTTCAGAGGAAGAAAGGAGGATGTTGGAAAGCATTGACTGGATAGGAGGTGAAGATACTCAAAATGGTGGGTACAACTGTAGAAATCCAGACCTTCTATACTTATACTGTTTTTTCCTACAGTTTCAGTTTACAAGAAGTCTACATATTGATTAATATATTGTCCAAAATGATTTTGTATTTGCTCTTAATATTTTAGGAATTGGGTCTTATACTGAAAGTGATGGACTCCTAGGGGCAAGTGGTCTGAATTGGTATTCTAGCTTGGATTTACTTGATTAACATACCTGCATTCAAAAACAACTAAAGTCTTTATATGTCTTGTGCCAAGCACAAGGCTGTTGTGTGGAGATTACCCTTATAGTTTGATGTCCAACTGAGGAGCTCTGTCTTCTTTAAATAAAAAATAATTCAGTGAGACACATTGTAGATGCTCTCTTGCTTTCACTTGAGTTCTTTGGAGTTAAATCTCTTAATAAATGAATTGTTGGGATTCACTTCAAAGTTCCTGTGTAAATTTTGTTCCTTGAAGCGATACGAAGGGTTATGTTTGCCTTAGCTAACATGTAACTTGATGGTTGATGTAAATGAAGGATCTTGGTGAATCCATAAGATATTCATCAAGTGTATCAAGAAATCAGAGCAAGAGAAAATGAATTAAGCACGGTTCAAGAAAATTGTTATTTCCTACTTCTTCCATATACAAAAGCACTATCCATTTGACTCAAAGCAGCAGTGAATGTGATGCTTGGTAAAATACAGGAGATGATAAGGTAGAAGTGTTTGCCATGAAGGACAAGGATCACATATATTGTTTTAACTGCTAATTAAAGAATGTTTCGGCTTAATAGGAATAGAGAAGCATAGCAAATTGCTTATACTGTTTTATGTAATCTAATCTTACTTTAGACTTGTGTATTTTTACAGCCCAGAAGTCTTTAAAGCATAGAAGAGTAAAACATTTTGGATATGAGTTTCGCTATGATAACAACAATGTTGACAAAGACAAACCTTTACCTGGAGGTGAGAACTTCCCTATTAAATCATACTTACTTTACACTGATGTTTAAACCATTGCGTGAAGCTTTTAAGCATCACTGAGATATGGATGTGAGATTATAGTTAAAGGAGAGCCTTCACTATATCTTAAGCACACACTGAACAGTGCTTTTGAATTATTGTGAGTACTTTAAGCTTGTTTTTCAATCACTTGGAGCCAGAGGTTGCTGCCCTCTATTGAGGTCTGGTCAAATAAGGCTTTTGGGATTGTGGTTGTCATTATTTTTTAGCTTTTTGCTTCATAAAACAATTATGTATTACAAATTACATATTGATTTGTTTAGGGGATGTGACGTATATTGCTGTATATATTTATATCAACTAGCTTCAAGCTTGCTGGATGCACACCAAAATAAAATTTCCTTTGGACTGAAAGCAATTTTGAAAAGGTTTCAATAACTCCAAATAAGAGTTGAAAGCTGTGAGTCAGAGCAAAGCGAGTGAGTCATCTTGTAGTCTGGGATTTAAAAATAATAAAATAAGGGAGTTAAATTCTTGTAAAACTTGAAGGTGTTTAAGGTGATGGATGTGTACTGGGGTGAATGTAGCATCCAGCAGAATTTTGATTATATTGAGGTTTTAACAGGGAAGCTATATTATAAAAGCATTGATATTTAAATTGTTTTCTAGTCTCATAGCTAGACTATTTTATATGTGAGAAAAGCATATACACTTCTTGGATGAAAACAATTCAAAATAAAAATCAATAGATACATGGAAGGGCTATTAGTAATATGTTTGTAGATGTTACGTCCAATAGAATTTTTCAGTGAAGACCTTGGGTAAAATAGTAAATCAAAGCTTCAGTGAAGGACTATAACTTTCCTTCCTGTTTCAAGACCAGCTTAACTTGAGCAGATTTCTTTAGTGATATTTAATTCAGTAGCAAATTTTCAGGGAGTAAATTTTTTAGAGAGCTCTCTGCACAGCTTCTGTAACTCTGCATAATAATTTTGCTTCTTGACTGCAATTTTTTTACTGTAGTTGGTGAAAACTTTGCCTCTGATTTGATGTGCTTTTATTTGTGTAGAGGTACTGCAGTTGGCATTTGTGAAGAGTGATCCGCTTCTGAATGCGTAGGCCTTGGAGGCATGGCCTTTCTAATTGTGAGATCCTACAAATTTATTGGACTTGGACATTAGGCCCCCAATTCTGATGTGTGTGTTAGTAATCATTATTAAAGAGGGACTTGCATGTATATGAAACTGCTTCTGTATATTTTTTCAGTTATCCAGAATGGATAAAAACGTAAAAAAGCTGTCCTGTCTTGCTTACAGTTCTTTTTCTATAACCAGGTCTTCCTGAAATTTGCAATCCGTTCTTGGAGAAGTGCTTAAAGCAGGGATATATCAAACATAAGCCTGATCAACTGACTGTAAATCAGTATGAACCTGGACAAGGTAAGTTTATTTGTCTTTTAAAACTTCTGAGGTCTTGTCTTTACATTGTGGCTTAATCCTGGTAGGTAACTAAGCACCACACTCACTGAGACAAAAGAGAGAATTGGAAAGACAAGTGAGAATACTCATGGGTTGACAGCAAGACGGTTTAGTAAGTTAAAAAAAAAAAGAAATAAAACAAACCAAAGAAAAACAAGTGATGCAAAAAAAAGCCCCAACAGTTGGTCACTACCAGCCAACCAATGCTCAGCCAGTCTGTGAGTAATGATATCCCTGGTAAACTTCACCCATAGTTTTATTGCTGATCACGATGTCATATGGTCATATGGAATCTTCCTTTGGTCGGATGGGGTCAGCTGTCCCAGCTGTGTTCCCTCCCAGCTTCTTGTGCCCCCCACAGCAGACTTGCTGGCTGGGAAGAACAAGAACCATAAAGGACCTTGATGCTGTGTAAGCACTGCTCAGAAGTAGCTAAAACATCCATGTATTATCTACACTGTTTTCATCACAAATCCAAAGCATAGCACCATACAGGCAACTGTGGAGCAAATGAGCTCCATCCCAGCCAAACCAGTACAACTTCACTGAGAGTCAGAAGAGTGTAGCACCTAGATGTGACATGGTGTAGGGGCAGGATTTAAGCACCTGCTGTATTTCCTCTGTGACCGGAGATGCTTTGAATCAAAACTAAAGTCTTAGTACTGGTTTCTGAACTTGGAAGCTTGTGTTTAGAAGTACAGTTTCTGATACCACTGTTAAAGAAAATTATGGAAAATTATGTTAAAGAAAATTAGGGTCCAGGGCCATAACATGAAAACCAACTATAGAGAGATATAAGAACAGTCATGTTTGGCTTTTTAGTCAGGTGCATTTTTTCACACTAGACTTATTTTTCCTCCCTGTAATGTGCATGCAGTCTCCTGGAAATGGCTCTTGCTGTTATTACATATGATATAATGTTCATATATGTGATATATAAACTCTTAATTATGATGCAAGCAGTGTTCCCTTATCTTATAAATAAGGAATTCCTCTATTTCTGTAATCTTTCCCAAAATGGAGACATCTGAAGAGAAATGTGCTTCTGATCACACCTCTAGGGAATAAATCACATGCTGTGCTTCTTGCTAAACTCAGTCATCAAGGTTAAGTATCTGGCTGGCTTTCCAGAGTGAATATCTCATTTGTCCTTAGGAAGAAAGGACAATAGCTTTACTATCAGAATTAGTGTTTGACAGCTGTTACAGTGTCTGCTGAACAAGGATTTGAAAAACTGATCCTATTTGTTTCTGTATCTGACAATCTGCTAAATTGTTTCAGGCAGAAATACATGACTGTATTATCTAAGGAGATTAGTTAGAATTGTATAGTTAGAATAGAAGAAAGTTTTTCTTTAAAAAAAGCAAAATACCCTTTCTTAAATGCAAATTGTTAGGATATGAATGAGCACAGAGTGTAGTATCTTTGTTCCGAGCCGTATTTTCACTGGAAATTACACTTGAAATTTTAGAAAGTGACTTATGGCTTTGGGTATTCAAGCTTTAGGGGCCACACATAAGACACATTAAATGAATTCCCTTTTAAAGACAGTTTTTCCATTCAGGATCCTAATAACATTAGAAGTTGTAGATCTGTGCTTGGAAGTTACCATACACTTGTGAGTGCTTACAGAATTCTTAGAGTTGGAAGGGACCTCTGGAGATGATCCAGTCCAACCCCCCTGCCAAGGCAGCATCACTTAGAGAAGGTTACTTCAGGTGAGTTTTGAATGTCTCCAGAGAGGGAAACTACACAACTTCTTGGACAGGCTGTTCCAGCGCTCTGCCACCCTCAATGTAAAGAAGTTCTTCCTCATGTTGTGGTGAAACTTCTTGTGTTTTGGATTTTGGCCATGGCTGTTTGTTCTGTCACTGGGCACTACCAAGAAGAGTCTGGCACCATCCTCTTGGCACCCACCTTTGAGATACTTATCTGCATTAATGATATTTCCTCTCAGTCTTTTTCTAGACTGAACAGGCCAGCTCCTGCAGTCTCTCCTCGTGAGAGGGATGCTCCAGAACCCTAATTATCTTCGTGGCCCTCCTCTGGATCCTCTCCAGTAGCTCCTTGTCTGTCTTTGTACAGAAGAGCCCAGAACTGGACTCAGTACTCCAGATGTGGCCTCACTAGGGCCAAGTAAAATGAGAGGATCACTTCCCTTGGTCTGCTAGCCACACGCTTCCTGATACATCCCAGGATACTATTGGCCCTCCTGGCCACAAGGACACACTGCCAGTTTAGGTGACTTTCTATGTGCTGCATATATGGAGTATAAATAGCAGGTGGGTAGGTCAGTATGTCCTTGATTGAATTGTCTGAGTGATGATGTAGAGAGCTGTCAATATTCTCCTGCTGCAAAGTGAATTGCACAGACTATGGTGTGCATTTGAAGGCAGAGCCTCAGTGCTTTTTACTGAGGCAAAGTTATGAGCCATATCTGTCATTGATTTTCAAGTCTCACTGATTTTCTGTGGAATTAAATGTTGGCCTCATAAAACACTTGTATTGCTTTCACTGAAACTAATAGAATTCAGAATATTTACACCTGGAAGTAAAATCTGGTGTAAAATAAGCATGCTCTATAGAGCTGACTGACACTGTAAGAAAAAACTGTTGTCAACTCAGGAATTATAAGTCCTGAGTGTGCAAAATAGTGTCCAAAATGAACATCGGTATGATTTTTAATAAACAAAACTATTTTGGTTTGGATCAAATAGGACATTATTCTATGTGTCTAGGCCTGCTATGGAGTCAGAGGAAGGTGCAGTTGCAGTTCTCCCAAGCTGTCTGCTGGCCTTGCTCCACTGCTGACTGCCGTTCCCCACCATGTGGTGAGATCTTGGTGTGGCACACACACTGCTGTTTCAGCACTTGATGTTAAAATGTGTGGCACAATCTGCACGGATCAGCAGTTTCCAATTAGCAGATCTAAAAGAAAAAAAAAACACTCCAAAAAATTACTGTCACTGTCCTTTCTGCAATTCTCAGCCACATGTGTTTACTTGTACACATACTGACAGATGTACTACCTTAGCAAATAGAGGGACTTGAGATTACTTCTCTCTGAAGAGAGCAAGAGAGAAATACATGATCATGGATGAACTAAAGCTTCAAGTTGCCAAACATACCATAAGTGTTAGTGCTAAGAGCTAAATTGCCTACAAGGAGAGCAAAGTCATTTAACTGCTCTCTGCAGCAGGGAGAGTATTTGGAGTCATCACAGGGTGAGTGAGGCCTTTGACTGCCCTAAACTGCCTTCTAGGTATTTCCATTGATTATGCAAGACATTTAGGTTAACTCTGTCCCTCTAATCTGGGCATATAAATCAGACATACTGCTCTGAATTCCTTTGGAAAGCAACTCCATTGTTCTATGATAAGTTTTGTTTGTTCAACAATACATCACAGTTTTGTATATGGACATCCATGGAAATAGAACTTCCTAACAGAGATAGCACTCTATTACTGTTATTATTATTATACTGACTTTTTAATTGTTTTTCTTATACAGGAATTCCTCCTCATATTGATACACATTCTGCTTTCGAGGATGAAATAATCTCTCTCAGTTTAGGAGCTGAGGTAAACTTAATGTTTGCACGTGGTTTGATGCTTTACTGAGAAGTTTCAATTTTATATTGTTTAATACAAGTTTATTTGATTTTCCATGGTGTCTGTTCACATTCAGCCAAGTTGAATATAAAGTATGTAAGGTAATTGATATGCTAATTAAACAAGTAACTGCAGTTTGATGTTGTCACTGGAAGATTTGCCAGCGGTATGTGATTTTTAAGTCACTGTTTTTAAATCTTAGCATCCACTTCTTCATTGACCTTCCTTCATTTTGTTTTCATCTTAGAAAACATATCACTCCTATTTATGTTCTACCTCCATTTTTCCTGTATGATCCCTTCTTCTCTCAGGTCTTCATCAGCCTCCCGTTATTTTTATAATCAGTACATTTACAGTAGGCTAATGTAATGTTTGACCTGTAGAAGATCCAGTCAAAGTCTGAACCCTGCTGAGCTAGTCAGTGTGAGGGCAGAGGTAGGCTTTGATTTCTTGACCTCCCAATGTAAGCAGATGACATAGACAAAGAGTGGGAGGGGAAAAAGAAGAACACTGGACTCCCACCTGTGCCCATGTATCAGGTAGTGTTGTCCTGTTACAAAACAACAACTTCGATTATTTCTCTATTTGTCTTACTCTTTAGGCAGAAAGAGGAATATATGAATGGCTATTCTGAGAGCTGATATTTTTTGAATCTTTTGTCTGGTCTTTGGCATCTATTTATTCTTTTCTTGCAAGCCGTGTAGTGGATGTGGAGCTCCTGGGACTAAGGGTGAAAGTAAGGAAGAATAGCTTTTTCAGTATGGTGTAATTGATCTTCTATGCAGTGGCACGTCTGTGTTCTTGGTCACTTGAAAAGAGGGTGTCAGTGTTGCCAGTTCTGCGTCTGGCTGCAGATGTGTTTGTCCACCATTCACAAAAGCATCTACTCTAGAGTAGGAACATCATGGATTAGTTGTGAGTGTGGTGTGCACAGTGGCAGTAGTGTTCTTACTACTTTTGTTCTGGAATTTCCCAATCCAGGGGAACTTCCTCTTGTTGCTTCTGCATCTAACCTTGTCTCAGAAGTAGTACATTCTCCTCAGTTCAACGGCCATGCTGCCTTTAACAGTGCCAACACCTCTATGCTAGGTAGCACATGGGAACATCCATTTCTTTTGTGGATTTTCTCTAGGAGAAGGGCTCTTCAGTTTGTCCGTCCTAATTTTAAATTTTCTGATGCATGCTGAGCATTTGGAGCAGCACAACAGTAGATGACCCCAGTTTACAGCTGTTCCTATGTTGAACTTGTAAATAAAAAGTTACTTTAGTTTACTTTATAAAAGCTATATTGATGCTGTAGTTTTACGTAGTCTGCCTCAGTTTGGAGACCCAGGCTTGCTTATCCTTTCAGTTTCAGTTAAAAGGCTGATGCTGGCACAGATGCTCTGTTTACTGCATTGGTGTAACACCATAGGTAGTGTATTTCTAGATGCATACCTTTGTGATGGCCAAAATTGGAGTGATTTTAATTATATGAAAAATACAAACCTTTCTGGGAAGTGGACAGCCTGGAGAATTATGATGCTGTAAAAAGTTGGAATGCATACATTTCAACCAGGGAGACAACCAGACTTGGCCCATTTCTGGATATTTCAGGCATAGGCATAGGATTACAGCTTGTTAGGTATCTCCCGAGTTTCAATGCTTTTTCCAAATGGACCATAAATGCACTTTTCAGGTGCAAGCAATCAAAGCACAGATGTAGTAAAACAAGCCAGAGGCCCATGAAATGCTGCATTATTTAATGGCTTTTCTTTCTAGTACTTTTACAACTTTTTGTGATTTCTTTGTGTTTTTGTGCACTTAGCTCTTCATCTGATTTTAAAATGTGAATATCAGTTGCAGTAGTATGTGAGTTAGCTATTTTAGGGGTAAAGCCCCCTTTTCTATTCCCTATTAAAGCTTACCACATACAAAATGTACACACATTGTTAATAATTGGAGCTGCATATACAGCATCAACCTTTGGTGTATTTCTCTTCTTTTATTCTTCTCTCTGTAGGTTGACTTTTTTTCTACATCAATAAATTAGACTGCAATGTAGTGGAAAATGTACATGAAGTCATACATATTTTCCTTTCTTTATTATCCTCAACAGTAAATGCGCATGTTTAAATAAAAAGTGCCATGAAGAAATAGCCTTGCAACCCAACTGGTTCTGTATTCTGTTTCAGAAATTGGCTAACCAGACACTTTAGAGGAAAAAAAAAAGGAATCAAAATGCTTCACTATACTAAGTCATTGAAAGAGCATTTCTTTAAATTGCTTGTATGTTTGATCCTCCAGGGTCTGAGTTAGGCAGATTGGGGTAATTAGGAAGTAAAATAAATGCTTTGTCTTCTGAAAAAGAAATCTGTGGCAAAGCAGGTGACTAAACACAAATGCCTTCCTAGCCTGATGACTTGTTTGAGAATCTGTGCTGATAACTTTCTTATCTACACAGGACTATGGAATTCTTTAGGTTGGAAGGTCATCTAGTCCAAGCCCCTGCTTGGATATTCAGGTCATCTGGTCCAAGCCCCTGCTTCAAGCAGGGTCAGCAAAAGCAGGTTGTCCAAGACTCTTGTCCGGTTGTGTTCTCAATATCTCTGCCGATGGAGACTCCAGAACCTCTGTTCCAGTGTTTGACCTCTGTCACAGTAAAAAACCAAACTGTTTCTTTTTGTTCTGATGGAATGACATGGGTTTTAACTTGTGCCCATTGTTTCTTTTCCTGTTGGTGGACACCACTAGGAAGTATCTGGCTCCCTCTTCTTCATTTCCTCACATCAGTTATTTATATACACATCAGTAATAGACATCTTGCCTGAGTCATCTCTTCTCCAGGCTGATGTGTCCCAGCTCTCTCAGCATCTCCTCATATAAAGACACTCCTTAATCATCTTTATGAGCCTGTCCTGGACTCACTCCAATAAGCTCATAGCTTTCTTATAGAGGGAAACCAGTCCAGTTCCCGTACCAGACAGAGTACACTAGATGCATCCTCACCAGAGCTGAGTAGAGAGGATCACATCCCTTGACCTGCTGGCAGTGCTTTTCCTAATGTAAGCCAGGAGGCCACTGGCCTTTTTTCTGCAAGCATACATTGGTGGCTCATGTTCAATTTCTTGTCAACCAGGACCCCAAGCAAAGCTGCTTTCTAGCCGATCAGCTCCCAGTGTGTTGCAATACAGGGGTTTATTCCTGACCAGGTGCAGGACTTTGCACTTCCCTTTGTTGGACTTCATGAGATTCCTGTTGGTAGCAGTTCTCCAACCTGTCCAGGTCCCTCTCAATGGTGACACAACCATCTGGTGTATCAGCCACTCCTCCCAGTTTTATCTCATTTGCAAACTTGGTGAGTGTGTGCTCTGCCCCATCATCCAGGTCATTAATGAAGATGTTAGATGGTGTTAGTTCCAGTACCAGTCTCTAGGGCACTCCACCTGTGACATGTCTCCAACTGCACTTAGTGCCACTACCATCTTCAGTGATACCTTGCAACCTAACTCATATTATTGAGAATCAGTCTTTTCCTCAGTGGTGAATGAGTTTATCCTGTAACAAAGGACTTTTGTACTATTTTGTTAGAGGAATCATTGTAAATTTAATTTGTTTCTGCAAACCTGATTTATGTTGAAAAAGGAATAGTTTCTGGCATGTATATTCATTATGAATATGAATAAACAGTCCTGAGAAGAAAATAAGGGTGTGACTCTTGACAACAATGTATTTGTCGTGCATCAGATAATCTACAGCAATCGACGTTCCTACCCATGTCTGAAATGAGACAGAAATGTAGGTGTGAGATTCTCTTTCCTATCTCAGTCACATCAAACAGCTTTGTGAAGAGGCACAGAGAAACCGAGTGGCTCAGTTTTGTCCTGGTTGGTGCAAAACATTGTGTTTTGAGTAGTTTACAAGATAGATTAAACTTGATTTGAAGGAGGAAAATCTCATTATTACTTTCTACTTCTGCCTAGTTTATAAAAACTACTAAATAGTTTGAGGGTAAAGTAGTGAGACATGATTTGCCTTGTCTCATAATACTTGAGTAAAAGTGGGGGTTTCAGGCTATTCACTTCTGTTTGTGACCCATTTCTTTGGCTTCTCTTGGGAAACTGCAGAATAAAGTGAGACTTCTAGAATGTTCTGTGAGCTTGTAATGGCGTTTTATAAATCTCCACTTTCACCCTTTCTTTATAGGAGCTGATACACTGAAAATAGTAATATCAGTTTCAATGCTGTGTTATTGAATGCAACTTTCTTTTATTGAAAAATTGTCAGAGCAAAAGATGAAAGGCAGTGAGGTAAATTTAGTTGAACAATCTTTTATTAAGCTTAACAGCAAACCATGTCCATTAATTTGGACAAAGTACTTCAAGACAGGGATCACTCCTTTCTCTTTAGAATTTTGGTTTTATTTCAGTTAGATGTTATTTTCAGTGCTTCCAGTTGGTGTCTCTAAAGATATGTAATTTTACAGTATTTTGTGTTAGAAGCCTGGTCAAGTTTGCAGCTGTCTGAAAAAAATCCTAGTTTTAAAGCCTGTGTCAAATTTCCTATTGCAGGTTTACAGCAGGAGCTTTATTGAGCTCAATATTGAGATTTCTGTTTTTCCACTTTTCCTAATTTGCCATATTGCATGCTGTCATGTAAGCCTTGATTCATTAAAACTTTAGAAATACAGAGGTAGTATTTCTGTAATAAGCTAAGTAGTGCTATGAACATATCCAGCCCATAAAAGAATTTTCCCTTTGTGATTGCAGGTCTTAACCCCAATTGACAGTAACCAACACCCTGCAGTCCCTCCTCATCTGCTATGCCCATTCTGTCCAAGACTGCTGTGGGACACCCCCTGTACCGTGGCAGAAAGCAAAGCACTGTCATAGTTTGCTTGAATGGCATGATACTGTGATCTATATTGTCCCATTTTACTTAGATCCAACCCTGATGTAGAAGCCTCAGGCTCGTCATTCTCTTCTCCTTCGTTTCTGCTTTTCTTCAAGTGCCTTACTTTGCTTCCTTTCCCTGTGCCTTGGCTGAGGGCTGGTATTAACACTGAGAACTGCTGTGATGCTTTGACTAGGTCCTGACCTAATGTCTGTGAAAGGGAAGCTTTAGGATTTTGAGTCAAATTTGTGGCTCAGGGTTAAACACTGCGGCTGTGCGTGGATCATCCTTGACCTCTACCTGAGTTCTGTTCATCTGAACACATTCATCATCTCTTAGCCTGAAGATCTCATGCCTTGATCTATAAGGAAAAGCTGTGATTCTCTTAAGCCTTGAAAGCAGAGCAATGCTACAAAGAAAAACTGCACAAGACCTTTTGAACAACCTTTGAATATGAACATTCTAGAACTGATAGAATGAAGTATGTTGCTGTTACTTGTCTCTCAGTCTGATAATTGACCCTTTTTCTGGCCCTTTTGCTTCTTATCTGTTGATCTGTTTCCAGTCTGTCTTGGTTAACAAACAGAAACTTGTAGCTGGTATGGCAGCAGCTGTTTCTGTAATAGCTGCTTGAGAGATGTTGTGAGAAGCCTTTAGAAAGTCTGGCCTGTACCCAGCCTTTGACAGTTAGCACCTGTTTCGTGTCTTCTATGAACTTTAACAAGGTAGGGAGGCAGTGGATATTGCTGTGCTAACTTTGTGGTCCAGCTCTTATTTTGCTTATCTTGATTAGTTGCTGATTCAGTTTAATTTGCTGTTTACATATACATTGTGTTATCTTTCTTTTAAGGGAAGGCAAAAAGCGTCTTACCTATTTAAGGAATTACTCTGGTAGTGGTTATACCAAAGTTTTTTCTCTGTCTATGCTGCAGGATGATTGTGGTAGGTGAAAATGATCCATATTTAAAAAGAGATTGTATTGGCAGAACCAAAATGTGTCCTAACCCAAATGGAAGACATTCATCACTACAACCTAATGCTTAGTTTAAAGGTTTGTCCAAGTCAGTCCGAAGGGATCCCTAAAGCTCAATAGTGTGCTTTTCAGATATCTAAAACATGTTTCTTGAGTTGCACCCTTCCTACAGTTCTTGAAGAACACTGACTTGCAGTGGTTTCTGTATCATTTAGCTGGAAATCCAAAGGGACTATGTATATAATTATATACCAAGTTTAGTTGGTTTCTTCCATTTCAAGTGGTATTTCATTTTTGAAAACCACTGAAGAGCTTCTCCATGTGAAAGGTATCCTGAGCACCCCAAGTTAAATGCATCAGGCTTCATAAATCTGTGTCTCCTATATGCATTTGCTCTGTATAAATGTGTCCTGTGTGTTTCTTTCTGTCTATCATACCTTGATGTACTGTCACTGAGCTTAGATACAAGACCCATCAAAATCAAGAGAGAACTTTGTGGATGTTATTGAACATAGAAATATGGCCTCCGAGATAAGCGACAAAGCCTGCAATCCTGCATGGGGATATTTGTAACAGTGTTACTGCCTTTTTTGGGAAAGGTGAATATTCAGTAAACATACTGAGTTTTTATTTCTGTGCTGGATGTCTCTTTCCCATTTGCATTTGGTATTCTGTTCTCAGGTATCAACAAGTCCTGCTCATGTTTCCACCTGATGAGTCATTTTAACCTTTGGAAGGATCCTAAAAACCCAGCTTTCATGTAAACTGTTCAAAGGGAATCTGTCCTGCAATAAAAAATCACCTCCGTGGTTGTTTATAGGCTTTAGCCAAAGGTAATAAGAGCAAGGCACCCAATGCGTGCAAGTAATGCAGACAAGCATTTGTTTCTCAGGTGCTGTAGGAATCCACTAAGAAATCTCGTTTTGCATTGAGATGCTACAAGAGGAGCATTTGGTCAGAATTGTCCCTAGAACAATGATACTGGTGTTATCTCTCTAGAAGTTGTGTGGCAGTAATTTGTTAAGAGACAAGACAGCAGTGTGGAGGTCTTACCTTCTCCAATACCTCTTCAGCTACTTGGGAAGAACGAAATCAAAGCTCAGCTATGAAAGAGCCTGTATTTCAAAGTTTCGTATGTAAAAATATACTTTATTTTCTCCACTTTCATATTGGTGAGACATAGTTTCCAGGTGCCTTTTTCCGAGGTCAGGCATTTAATACCAGGCCAATACTGGGCAAATATCTCTGCAGAGATTTGTTTCCTGTCTCCATTTTGTTGGACTTGTAGCAGTTTTCCTTCCCCTCCACAGAAGAAAGGCACAGGAGATGATGGATTTCTTTCCATAAAGCTGTTCCCCTCTGTGGAAACCCTAGTAAATCATAGGTTGGCTAGAATGCTACTTCAGTGATGAGGAAGGCACCCTGTAGTTTGCTATTGGGATGTCTGATCTGCAGAATATGCTGTGACTTGTTGAGGTATTTCTCTTGTGTCTGCTAGAGTGGGAAGTTGCCTTACTCCATTCTCTAGTGGTTTTGTTTCCTGCATATGGTCTATGATTTTGGCTACAGAGAGGGAAGGCAGAACTGCAGCTCCTCCTAGCTCATACCACTTTGGTTTCCTCCCAGTCAGGTGATTGCTTCTCTTTAGCATCCTGAGTTTTGTTGGCCATCTCCTTAATGTTGAGAAAGCACTGTGGGAAGAATGTTCTCCTTGTCTCCTCCTCTGTGCAATGCATCCAAAGTGAACGTGGAGAGACAGAGAAAAGAAGCTAATTAGGAGGAATTTGAAGATGAATTCCCCTCAATATCACATGAAAAAATGCACACAGATGCTATAAAAAATGTCATATAGTTCCAGTTAGTTTTCTCACAATCACACAAAAATCCTACTGTGAGTGAAATGCTTTCAGAAATGTTTGAAGTCTGCAGTAGGGCTTACGATTTTCTGACTGGTCATAGCTGCTAAATAATGAAGGAAAACTTCTGCATAATTCCTTTACCAATGTGATTCAGTTTTAACAGAACCTGTTGTCTCCAGGCTATTTGCTGTTTCTGTAGTGTGCTTATTTTGTATGCTGAGGCAGCATCATTTCATTTCCAATTCTCAGACGTCTGGCTGTTAAGGCTTTACTGTGACAGACAAATACAGATATTGAATTTTTCAGTGGAAGCAAACATACTCTCTAGAAGTGTCTTGCTATTGCATAGCTATTGCTACATGTTTCTAATTGGTTTTCATACAGTAGGAAAAACTTAGATAAAAATCTTAGGAAAATGTTATTTTATTGTGTATAATACTGCTTGTCTTAAACTAAAACCTTTTTCTTTTCACTTTTGCACTTCATACCTCCCATGTATGCTTCACTATGATACATGAACTATTTTTCTGTGGTGGTGAGATGAATTGAACTATTGAAATATGAAGTTTCTATTTATTCCTGTGAAAAAACATAGTTGTTGTAATAAAAGAAGACCATCAAAAGCAGCATGAGCGGCAGCAGGTCTAAGGAGGTGATTATCCCCCTCTTTGTTCTCATGAGACCCCACCTGGGGTGCTGCTTCCAGCTCTGAGATGGCCGACATAAAGCAGGACAAGGACTTGTTGGAGCAAGTCTAGAGGAGGGTCATGAAAATAAGAGAGCTGAAGCGCCTCTGTTATGAAGACAGGCTGAGCAAACTGGGATTGTTCAGCCTGGAAGAGGAGGAAAGAATGCTCTGGGGAGTTTTTCAGTACTTTAGGGGGACCTATGGGGAAGCTTGAGAGGGACTCCTTATCAGGGAGTGTAGTGACAAGATGAGGAGTAATGGTTTGATGCTGACAGTGGGTAGATTTAGATTAGATATTAGGAAGAAATTCTTTACTGTGAAGGTGGTGAGACACTGGAAGTTGTGAATACCCCATCCCTAGAAGTGTTCAAGGCCAGGCTGGGTGAGGCTTAGAGCCACTTGGTCCAGTGAAAGTTGTCCTTGCCCAAGGACAACTAGTTCTAATATGCCCTTGAAGGTCACTTCCAAACCAAGCCATTCTATGTAAACTAACAGAGTATTTAGACTTACATTTCAATTAGTATTTCTACAGACAAAATGATTTTTGAGTCAGGTTTTGAGTTGTTATTCTTGAAATACAGTTCAGTTTCTTTTATGGACAGCTCTGTGGTGGTGTAGTTGTTTATAGAAAACTGTATTGGGAGTAGTTACTAATTTCTTAATTTTTTTAGAGAATTTTTAATTTCTTCAAGAGGTTCATCAGTGGAAGTTATTTCTATTCCCTGTGTTATTTTCAGAAGATCAGTACTTGCTACATAGAATGGAATCCTGGTGTCTGCCACAAATGAAGAGCAAACAGACTGAACTGGAGCATTTAAAAGTTATCTTTAGCTGTTGCATTTCAGCTGTACTTCAGTTCTGGAATTCAATAAAGAAATCTAATTTTATTAGCCAATGATGCCATTTTTATTGTCATAGGAGCCTAATTGAAGACTGTGGCAAATTTCATGTAGAAATGACAAGTAGTCTGTCAATAATCACAAGTAGCCTATAAGCAATGAAACAGGCTTAACTTGTTAAGCTCCTGCTGTGGTGTATTGTCTCTCTTGGCCTTGAACCAGACTTTATAATACCAGTAAGTGTAGATTTGAAATCTGTCTGCATTTATACTATCTTTACAAATCTCAGTATTTTGCATACTGTAATGTTCTGTTTCTGTTTTTCTTACGAGCTATGTTTTGGAAGGAGTTTCTCCACGGACTTCTTGTGTCAGTAGATTTGTCTCTGAAAATTTTCAGAGGGGAACTGGCAATTTTGAGCAGTTAAAGTGAGTTGGAGCTAGAGCTGTCAAACCTTTGATGCCGATACACTTGACAGAAAGATTGTGATTCCAGGCAGTGGGAGAGTTGTGCACTTAGCAGAGAAGCAAGTAGAGAGGCAGCCTCTTAGTGCAGGGCAGGGACAATGCAGGTGAAGCTCTGGTTTGCTGGGACAGCAGAAGGATGGTTGGAAGGAACCAAGCTTGATGGAGTAGTGGGAAGCAGTGAAAGCCGGACACTTCACAGTTCCTCGTGAGGCGTTGTTGTTCCTCCTCTCGTTACTGCTTGCATCTCTCTGCAGCGCATGTTCCTGCAGTCCTTTATAAATTCAGGGCCAGACATTGAGGCCCTGGTAGAGCCCTTTTGTGTTACTTCAGGCTGCATTATGTGAAGACACTCATTGTGCTAATGAAGCAGATGGAGAGAGTGACAGTTTGCAATGAAAATCAGCAATGTTGGAATACTGCCTATCCAAACTTCAGAATGCATTTTTCCTTTATGGTTATTTTCCTTGCTTTGAAATAATACGTATATGTCAGATGTGTGGGACTTCTGTGGAGTGAAATATAGCAATTGCGTGAATTGGTAAAACTGTTTTCTTCAAATGATTTTAAAGATGTCTTTTTGTGTCATGCAGTGTTTTGAATTATACTCTATGGCCCTAAGAGACATCATTAACTAAGATGCCTTTAGTTTATTCTTTGGGTTTTATTTATTTAGTTTTGGTGTTGTTTCCTTTTTATTTCTTTGATGATTATATGCTTTTGACTGCTAAAAAATGAGTTTGCTTAATGTATTTAAGCCATTTCTGTAAATTCATACCCAGATCTTTGTTCCTCAGTAGATTTGTCTTTTACAGTGAAGATGTAGAGGATTAAGAAACAAGCCATATGGTAGTTTCTATAGCAATAGATTAAAAACCATGTCTTGTCAACTCTTATGAGGTGTGATGCAAGGATTAGTTTGGGAAGGCATAGTTTGCATGTCTTGTATCCTGGCAGTTCTCTGTTACTGTAATTCTGGGACAGCTGTTAGATGCAGTTTTGAGAAGAACTAGTTGACCTTTGTTTCAAACTCGGATTGAGTGCATAAATTCATTATTTCATCCCTTTGAATTACAGGAATTTAGCACCACACTGTTCCCATACTACTTTCTCAGTATGTAGGGGGCAAGATTTTAGTGATAGTAATGCAGGAAGGGGGTTTAATTAAGGCAGAACTGTTTTAAACAGAGTAGAGGCATTTGCTGAATTCTTACTTGGGTGCCTTTATTTAATAACTTGTTGTCAGTGTTATTCAGTCCAGGATTAAGACACTGAAATTTTAGAGTTTACAAGTAGGTGTGTACATCTGCACTGCATGCCTGACCTTCTCTGTGATCAATGGGGATTGAGCCAGTCCAGCCTATGGGGTAATTCAGCTCTTGGTGAACTAGACATCCATTGTCTTGTTTCACAGGTTTCAGTTCCCTAATGGGTTGTTTTGAAATCTAAGTCCAAATGTAGATATCTTAATCTTGAACTGATTTGACTATTTCCACCCTGTGACTTAGTTAGCTTGAATTCTTGTGCTACAGCATTGCAAGCAGAAAGCTGAGACCTACAGAGGAGTGTGAGGTTTGATGAACAGTCCCAGTGTTTGTAGAGAGCGAAGGAAAATGGTTTTCCACTATGTAGGATAATGAACATGCAGCACGTTTTACCCAGGCCTTAAAATACCCTGAACCTGCAAGGACTTGGGCTGTTATTCAACAGCTGGTGTGTCTGTGCCACACTAGTATGTGATAAAAGTCTATGCTCTGAATGTCCTCTGAATGTATATTGGTCTCCTGTTTTATTCCATGTTTGGCAATATTACTCAGCCAAAGTCTGGTTTGTGCTGTATCAATTATTGTTTATATTATGTGGAGGCCCTATTCACAGTTCCTTACACCGTTTCTGTTGTAGAAAACTTGCAATTAAAGGCTATAATGGTTGATGACAGAATGATAAATGTACAAGTAGTGTGGCATGGAACTAAAATTAAGGTTGAAGAGAGTCCTGCTTACATGTATTTGCAACCTTGGTAATGTGAAAATTGTGTGTGTTTCCACAGGTTTTTGTAAACAACTGATGGTTTAAAAATGTGAGATGTGCTTTTTGAATGCTGAAATGTTTCCTTTTCCACTTAGATACTGAAAATCTCTTGAAGTTTTTAATGTGTGAAAGAATTGCAGATATGCCACAGCACCACATAGATGTGCGTACCAGAATCCTCTAAATATCATACTTGCATATAAAGTTGCACTTATTACAGAACAGCTGTGTCTGTGTTCTAAGGACTTGCTCAGGGAGTTCTCTGTAGACATTTGGTACAGCATTAAACATGTAAATAAGGATTATTTGCTTTCAGGACATAGAGTAATACATTAAGTGCAAGTCTGAGGAGATGTATTTGAGCATGCAGAACTGCTTTCTTGTGATGTCCAGGCATTACATCTTAAACAGATTGAGTTCTCTGGAGGCCCCTAGAGTCAGGATGTGTAGGAGTCCTCTTGTGTTCTTTCATTGGACTGTATTCCATTAGAGAACAAGTGACACAAACCCTTAGAATTTTCCCTGTCTTTGGAAAAGAAGATGAGCAATTTGATGCATTTGAGACATATTCTGCCCTGGTATATGCAATTCCCTGTATGTCATTGTAGTAGCACCCATGGATGTGAGGGAAGACTGAAAGAATGGAAGATACTATAGAGGAGGCTAAGTCAGTAAAAGAAATTAAATGAAGACTAACAGCCATCAGAAAGCCTCTTGCTTTCTGCATCTTAGAAGAGTTTAAGCTAAGAGCTAGGGAGGCAATCTGTAAAGGATGAAGGTGAAACATGGGTGAAATTGATTAAATTGGATCTTGTTGAGAACTTGACTGAGTCTTTGTCTCTGGATTCACAAAAGGACACCAAGGTCCTATGCTTGGGTTGCATAGCATTTTCCAGAAAGGAGAGGTTTATAGCTGCTGTGGGAGAGAGAGGGAAGCAGTGTTAATGCAACTATTGCTTTTTACTGTAGGGATTGAGTCTTTTAGGTATAAGACTAATATTCAACATCGAGTTGAATCTGGGAAGATGCAAAGACCCCAGATAATGTCCTGACATACAAGTGAAACTTGATACTTTCGGAGGTAGTAGGAACTGACGTATTTGATGGGTAGTCTTCAGTGGATTAGGCTTGTTGTGTTCTTTTTTCAGTTCTTTTTTCAACCATCAAGACTAAACAGTAACCCTGGATTTACAGAAAAACTTTTGATACAAGGAGTCAGCTTAAGATGTATGAGTGGAGCATAAAAATTTGTAGCAGCTGTGAGACATCTTGGAGTGTGAATCAATTAAAAGTTGGCTGTGACGGTGCCAGAAGTACCACCAGCATCCCAACATTTTCTGAGGCCACTTTGCTGAACACCACAAGGAGTTGGCATCCAGCTAGTGTCGTGACTTGCAGTTGATGGACCTCAAGACATGAATCCCCAGGTACAAAGAGAGAGTAGTGTGTGTTCCAGTTAGCTGTGACAAGGCCTGCAGAGGATTGGAAGCCCTTCCATCCAACAGGGGCTAGCTTGAAAATTGCAACTGTTTTTCTCTTCTTGTGCATTACCTGAATCTTGTAAAAAGAGGCCAGACAATAATGGCTTAGCAAGAGATGGTATGCTTTGGCATAAATCTGATTTGGGGGAGGCCTGCACATGTGTTGAGAGATTTTTCAGGTAGGCAGTACTGAAATATTTCATTGTCACGATTGTTGATGTTGCACTGGTTTTCTGAAGTATGGCTAGAGAACGTGATATAGGATGTAAAATATCCACATACTTTACATAAGGTAAATTTGCTATGATGTAGGTTATTCAGAAAAGATAATCCCATTTGCTTTCCTTTTAAAATTCAGCATTTTCTGAATTCCAAATTTTGGAATTTAGCCTGGTTTTTGCAGTGAGAGGCACTGTGTATTACCAACACAGTGATTGCCTCGGTCCTGTATAAGCCAGCAGGCTCTTGCCTTTTCATAGAGCCTCACTGTTGTTCAAGGTCTGTGTGTGGGCTTTAAACCTCTCAGCTGTCTTTGAAGCACACATTCTTTTTCATCTGTTTTACATGTGGGAAAATGTTATGTAGGCTGATAATCTGTCTTTGCTCTCTGAAGATTCAGTAAATAACGTCAGAGACTTGAGAAGCATTCCACATTGTATGTTTTTTAGCTTTAGAGTATGTTTTGTCTAAGGTAGTCTATTAACATCAAATACAAATAGCATCAGAGACAAAGCTTAGACAAACAATTGTCATTCCACGTTGTAGCAGTGAAATTCTTGTTGACATTTTCCCTATTAGCCCCATTGCATTATTTCTGTTTTGCCTTTGAATCTTTACTTATTTGATAGACTAGTCATTCACCTTCATCCTCCTGCTCATTCATGAAGTCCAGTACCACTGTATTCAAAGTGGTGCAGAAAAAAGTGTTTACTCCCTTTTCCTTTTATGCTGGATTATTTTCTGGCTTTTGCATTTTGCCATATTTTATGCCGCAGGAACAATGTTCATGATGTGGGTGTCCTTTTGCTTTGATGTTTAGCCATCCCTGAAAGCTGTTTACTGCTTCGTGTGCTTCCTTGTCATGAAGACTCTCTCTTAAATAACCCGGCATCATGACAAGATATTTAAAACCACAAGTAGATATTATTAGCTGTTTCTTTTCTTTTAAGTTTTTTTGTTATATTTAGAGAGACCCTTTTTCTATACTACAAAGAAAAATGGTAAAACTTGTACAAGATCAAAGCATCTACTATTTTGAATCTAATCCTGGGATGATGCGCCGTGACTAGCTGGAAATTTGATCTTTATTGACTCTGCCATCTAAGAGAAAACAGAAAATAGGTACAAACAAAAATAGTAATTGGAAATAGCTCCTGTGGAGCAAAGCTGTCGTGAAGCAGATTGATTCAGCAGTGGCAGAGTTGCTTTATTGATTGTAAGTCCTTAGTAAATTAAAAAGAAGACCAAATACGTTAATCTTCTATGTGCCTGTGTGTTTGCCAGTGACAATTCACAATGTTCTGCCAGGATAAGGACACATATAGGACTGTGGGAATGTTATCTACTTCAGTCAGCAACACGCTTCTCAGAGATAAGAACAGAGTTCTTCAAGAACCCTTCTGGGTTAACTGTTCTTTACTGTACTGTAAACAAAGAAGAAGTACTCTTGCTTGTTTTTTTCAAGCATTCAGGTGCAGTTAATCTAGATAAACGAATAAAGCATAGGAATTGAATTAATTTTCTTCAGAGATTCAAGTGGGCTTCATTAATTTTGATTCCCTGTCTCAATTGCAGTGTCAAATTTGTTGTTAATAGAAAAAGTGCAAAACTAATATATTCTAGCTGAGGACCTCAATCTGCTTCATAAGCAAAAGTCAGTTTTGGATTTGGATTTTTGATTCTTCTAATTACTGCTAATTACTTAATGTCATTGCCCATTTACAAGAAAATTAGTCAAATTTACATTTTTTTCCTCCGCACATCTTCATAGCTTTTCATAAGGATGGAATTCATTTAGGTGGGGAGCAGCCACACAATGTGAGATTATGGTACAGAAGCTTTTCCTCCCCAGAAAAGTAGGGAGTAAGAACAGAGCAGGGATCTTATGCTGATGAGGATTAGATTTAACCAGATGTTACAGAGATAATCTCCTGCTTTTCAGCCTCAAATTCTGCACCATCAGAAATTTTGTTTCACGTATTTCTTGTTGGCTTAGCGTAGCTGAAATTCAGCCAGGAGGACATGCTCTTCTCTTCTGTTTTCCTGCCACTACTGCCTGAAAATCCAGCTACCAGGGATAGTTTTGTGGCCTCTCATTCCCAATGTGTTATCTGTTATAGAGCACTCTGAACCTCTGTTGTTTTGCATGTATAGTTGTTAACAGGACAGGGTTTGAGAAGCATCTTGAGCATCTCGGGGCCATGCAGTTGGTGGGGGAAAAGGAACTGGAGATGCTTGAGGTGAAGCAACAGAGAATGCAGGGAGCTGAATGTACCATTTCCCACTACTTCATATGGAGTCCCCAGCCTGGCATCTGGAAGTGAAAGGGAACAAAGTCCTCTTTTAGGCCCTGGAGGGAGATGGGAACTGGAAATGTAGGGGACCCAGTAGAGGTGTCCTCATTGACTCGTGGATAAGGTGCAGTTCTTGAATATCATCTGCTAAAACAGAGCTTTGTAGCTACTACGGACCCAGAAAGAGGGACAGTGGCATAGTGGAGCCTCCAGGAAGGAATCTGGACATTCTTGTGTTCAGTTTATTTTGCCATACTACTGAAGAACCCAGTCTCTAGCTTGTCTCCTGACACAACAGCAGTGAACCGGAGAGGCAAAAAGACAGACTGAGGTATGATCTCACCCATTTCATCCTACCACTTCCATTTCTTTTCTTTTCATGCTTTTCCTTTCCTAACCTGTTGATTCTGATTAGTTATCTTCTGGTTTATTTGCCTTGCCAAATAGCTACATTGTTTTACAGGAAGTTGCTGCAGCTTGTGCTTTATGGGGCAGGCTCCCCATCAGATTTGTAAAGCCACTGTGTTTTCTCCTTTTTCACTCCGTGCTTCCTAGAGGTTACCTAGAAGAAATTGTAAAGTGCAAGGGAAGGAGTACAGTAGCAAGTGGCTGCCATTCATCTATTTGTGTAGCTATTGAAGTGTTTCATAATCATTAATCAGAGCTTATAGTTATGCTTTATTCTTCTTTCCCCATATCTCTCTACCCCTTTAAACCCCACTGTTTGTCACCCTTGTCACTTGCCTTAAATTTGGGCAGCCCAACAGGAGAAGTTGTGTCACTCTGTGTGAGTGGTACTACAGCATAAATAACCTTTTTCCTAAAAATGTAAACGCCATTCTGGTTTGCTTCAGTGTGCACAACATTAAATAGTAATTGTTGTAAGTGGCAATTTGTAACGTTTAAAAGTCTTGCTTATTCAGTCTCTCTCTCGCTGAGTTTTTGTGCTGAATGACTGATTGTTGCACTACTGTTTTCTCTTTGTTAAATGCATCTGTATGCAGAAGCAGAACTGCTTAATTTGTTTCAATCTGGCATATGGTAGTAAGTCTGCTTTTAAATTGCATACTTAGTAGGTTACAAATCAGGTGGCAGCACTTTCATGGTGCTAATTCTCCAGTGTACCAGGAACCGCTGACTTGAATAGGTTTTGACCACTTCTCTTTTTCAGCAGTCTTCTGTAACTCATTCGGATTGCTTAAATGACCTGCTCCTTATTTTCCACAGCAAGAATTTCTCTCATTTGGGAAATGTAAAAGAATAACATTCCTAGCCCAAGCAAAAGCAAAATGTACCACTGCCATCTGGGCTGTGAAATTGGTATAAAGCTGAAAGCGTTACCTCAGTATATTGCCATGGCTAGAGGCCAGATGGCAAATAATAAAAGGATGGTCTGGTAGCTGGCACGTTAGTCAGGATCTTGGGAAACTGCATGCACTTATGCTGCAAACCTCCAACAACGTGGGTGAGTTGGAAATTATTTCTCTCACCTAATACTGCTTATCTAAATGTTATGTATCTGCTGAGGTAATTGTCTCAGCACAGTCTGCTGTGAATGGGTAGGCATTTCCAGAGAGCATAGGGTCATTCCACATCCCTTAGCTCTACATTTTACACTAGGATGAATAACCCTGTAGAGAAACTTGTGTCTCCGCATAGACATCACAAAAAGAGAGTAGTTGACAATCTCAGCCCAGGTACATAACTTTTAGATGCTTGAGGTACAGCAAGGGGATACCTGAGGGATAGTAATTTTTTCCTGCCTCACAGGTACACACAGAGATTGAACTGTGCTACTGTGTTCTTACAAAGGAATTTTTTACTGAGAAAATAATAAAATTTTATATATAATTAAAATCATACATATATATACATATATTTGTGACTGCCTAAGATTTTTGAACAGTGCTGAAAGGGGGAGATCTTTAGGACAGGAGACCTGGAGACTTTTGCATCCCTAGGAAATCTGTAGCTGTTTCATAGCAATATTCAGTTGAACACATTAGAGAGGCAAACAAAGCTAGGACTTGAGGAAATCCGGCATGTATATGGAGCTCTGTAAGTCATGCTCATTCATGGTGACTGGTTTTGTTTCTTTTTAGATTGTGATGGATTTCAAACACCCTGATGGCCATACAGTGGCAATTATGCTGCCCCGATGCAGTTTATTGGTGATGACTGGAGAATCCAGGTACCTGTGGACACATGGGTATGTGTAAAAGTCCCTGCATTGCTGATAATAGAAAAACAATAAATGTTGTTTGTTTGCTTTATTAATGACATTCTGTATTTTAAAGTTCTTTGCAAAAATCAAATCAAGTGTTATAATTAATATACAAATTCGCTCCTCTGCTCAGATGCTGCTCAGGTTAAATTGTAGAACTGTCCCGGTGGGACGGCTTCTGTTTAAAAGCAGCTCCCAGGGGAAGGAGGGGTCACCCTTGCTGAGGCCTCAGCTTTCTCCAAGGCTACCAGCTCTGCTCCTTCCAAGCTGGCCCTGGGCAGCCACACTCCCAGGAGGTGGAAGGATACATGCTGGGTACTTGCAGTACTTGCCAGCAGGCATTCAAGTTGGGCTGGTGTACCAACTAGAATGAGATTATTACTTAACCCACTTGTATCTTCAAGTGATGATTGTCTTTTGAGAACCAATGACAAACTGTTTTGAAATGAAGATCCCAGATCTTTCTACTCATGTATAAGTGATTCCTGTCCCAGTGCTTGTCCAGCTTTCCTAATAATGGTTTTTCTGTATATTTTTAAAAGCATTAGTGGGTCAAGATATGCTAACGAAATGTAGTATTTTAATCAACAAGCAAGAAAGTTTAGTTAATTCACTTGCATGCATAATGTCAAAATGCATTTAAGATCATTTGTGGTGCCTCTTATCTGCATCTCAGAAGTCAAATTAGAGAGTGAAAGAGTCAGTTTTGGAATTGTTTTGGAAATGTTGTCAATATGTATACTTGGATGACAAGGAATTAGAGACTTCATTTTGACCCCATTAACAAAGTGCACAGGAAAAGTATTTTTGTTCATTCTCTCTGAAAGAAAAATATGTGGTGGTTTAAAATAAGCTGTACAGTGTCATCAAGGAAGGCAAAAGATGTACACACTTCTTGTCTCATAGGTGAAAGTAAAATTCTGACTTTTCTGATGAGGTTCATTTGTGATGCTTTTTTTCTGCTGAGTTTCATTTTTGGTTGGGTAACCTGGTAAAAATCTCCATTCCTGACACTGCAATAGTAAAGCTACTCTGTACCAAGCACGAGGGTGTGGAGTATTTTATTTTTGACACTGGGAATCCTGTTTTTAGCCTATCCTTTATCTAGAGTTCTTGCTTGTAGTATAGGTAAAAGGAAATGATTTAGGCTGAAACTAGAACCTTGAAAAAAGAAGACCTAATTTCTGTAAATATTAGCTGCTATGCTTATCTTATTGCTGCAGGTACAAAAGAAAATCACATAGAAAATCTGCTAACTTGGGCTTTGAAGTTCTGCTGTCCAGAGACTCTTGGGCACCCTCAGCTGATTAATTCATCATAGCTCCATTATCTGCTGTGAGCAAGGCAGTTCATTATTAGATCCCAGCTTTTCCATGATTGCCTTGGGAGATTTCCATTTCTGGGGCTGTTCAGTGTCTCCTCTTTGCAACATCTCTATGGGGCATCAATGCTCTGCTTCCTGACTTCAGGCAGGAAGGACCTGCACTCTTTTTCCCTGACACTGCATGAGACTTCAGCTGCCCTACAGTAGGAAAGCTGGCATACAGCAAAGTACAGGAATGCTGATCAGGCTGCAGGCTGCCTTCTCAGCATTTGCATCATTCTTGGTTAAGTACAGGCACTGGTTGACAGTCATGGGACCTGCAAGAAAGATCTCATGGGAATTTGAGATGAGATTGAATTCTCAGCTTTATAAAAATATGTCAGACACCTTTTTTTTCCCCTTTTCACTCAACCTATGAGGGTTAACTAAGTTAACTCAGTTAACTAATCTGGAAGTCAGTTTTATGCTTAGAGTTTGTCCTCCTATGAGTCAATTTCTTGTAAATCAGCATTGCCGAAGGGGCTTTACTGAGAGGCCAATTCCTTAGAGATGATTTCTTTGGTTGTTTTCTTTTTTTTTTCTTCAGGAAAGTTTTGCAGTAATTTTGATAACTAAGTTCAGGAAGCATTTCAGTGTAACAGTAACAGCTTTGAAATGCTGAACTATTTCCTTGAAGAATTTCGATTTTGTTCCAAGAGTACCCAATTTCTCCCCTGTGTAAATGATGGGAAGTTACATGTAGATGCAGCTGTTTCTCTTCTCTCATGTTGTATTTCTCATTTTACTTTCTCATTTTCCACTTCTCAACTTTGAGAGAGAGATCCATTTGTAGAGCTATTAAAAATTCTTGGGTTTGGTACTTTTTCATAGTAACTTCTTCGTAAAAATAGGAAGTTCCAAATCACTTGAATTTTATTAATTTTGTACTTGCAAAAATATTTTTATGTTCCTCTAAGAGCCATGCCAAATCCAGAAGTAGCTTAAGAAGCTCTGTTTCCAATTTGCTTTCTTGTTTGATAGATAGATTTTAGTCAAGAAAGATCTATAACAGAATTTCTTCCTTTAGGCAGTTTAATAGATCTCCCAGAAGATGCTGTCAATAAATGGAAAAGCAATTCTGTCTTAAAGCAGAATTCAAGAGGCCCATTTGCAACAAGAAACATCAATCTGCTAATGTAGAGCTCAGCCAATTCTGTGCTTTTATACCCATAGCCACCATTTTTAGTTGTTTATGCTATCTTTACCATACATACTTTTATGTCACTTTTATGTGACATATGTATGACACTTTTATGTATGACTTTTATGTCATACTTTATTGTCATGGTTTAACCCTAGCTGGCATCTAATTAGCGTGCAGTCACTTACTTACTCTCCCCACCATCATGGGGAGAATAGGAGGAAAAAAGTAAAACCTGTGGGTTGAGATAAGAACAATTTAATAATTGAAACAAACTAAAATATAATAATGACACTCACAATGCTAATTATAATAATAACAATGCTAGTAATAGTAATGAAAGGCAGAGAGAGAGGAATGAAAACCAAGTGAAACAAGTACACCTTGTTCACCACCACTAATCGATGCCCAGCCCGTTGGTGCCTCTCAGCCAACTCCCCCCAGTCTGTATAGTGAACATGGCATTCTATGGTATGGAATATCCCTCTGGCCAGTTCTGTTCAGCTGTCCTGGCCAGGCTCCCTCCCAGCTTCTTGTGCATCTGCTCTCTGACAGAACATGAGGAACTGAAAAGTCCTCACTTAGAGTAAACACTGCTGAGAAACAGCTACAACCAGTGTGTTAGCAACATTATTCTCATACTAAATCCAAAAGACAACACTGTTGCTGTTAGCACAGATGCTAAGCAGAAAATTAGCTCTATCCCAGCCAAAACCAGTACAAAAATAAATATATTAAAAAAATTAAGTCCTAGACAAATAAACAAATTTTATGGAAGAAAAGGGAGGGAAGGGAAATGTAATTACTTGCAATTAAACAACACTTTGATTAATGTCATTAGTTTGTGTCAGCTCTTTTCTCTCTGAAATTGAATAAGTTGAAATCTGAGGAGCAGCAGTATGTTAAATAGCATGTTGTAATCACATTTGTCTCAGAGTGTAAGAATTGCCTTCTTACAAAGATGAATTGGTTTTTTTCTGATGTAAATTGAATTATTCCTTTATTTTGTGTTGCTTTATTTTAGGATCACACCCCGAAAATATGATGTCATTCAAGCATCTGAGCTTGGGCAAAAAGTTGGAACAATCACTGCTGATGTTAGAGATTTGACATTAAATCGAAGGGAAACAAGAACATCATTTACTTTCAGGAAAGTGAGGAGAAGCCCATGCAATTGCAGTAAGTGTTTTGAGGCAATCTTCAAGTCAAAATTGTTAATTTATCACTGATACGTAAGCTTTTTCTGTTATGAGCAAATTGGTGTATTCCTTCGGGTAGTTTTGACAGTCCTTGTAGCCATTCCTGGATGGCTCAGGGTTAGGCATACCATATGGCTAGGATTGGTTGCATTCATGTGGTTGCTGGAGTTTCTCTATATGGGAAGGCAGTTGGCTTGCTCCAGGGCCAGGTGACTAATCTGGAATCTTGCATTCCACTGGCATGTCAAGTGCTTAAATAATGTAACAGAATAGAAGGAACTACTATTCTTCAGGTTTCCATCAGTTTTGATTGTTTTTTGAGGGGGCCTGTAATTTTGTGAAAATAAGTACATTAAAGAAGGAGAAGCAGTCAGATCTGCAGTGATGGAGCTATGTAAGTGCCTTAGGGCAGTACAGAGAATACTAGACAGGTGGCTCAATGATTACATGGAACTGAAGTCCATTTGTGCCCTCAGAACGGAATTTGAGAGGCTGAATTGTAATGATGTCATGGCACTGGGGACATTATCTAATGTTTTGCAAACGTTAACGTAGCAGGATTAATGATCGCTGCAGACAGTCTTTGATACACATGGGCGCGCTGCTGGTTTTCAGGTCATCAGACACTTCTGCAGTTTGATCTACATTTCAGTTTTTAAAAAGTAAAGGAGGAATGGAGTGTGTTTTGCATTTTAATATTTCAATTTAATTTTATTTTGCTAAATACACTTAACCAACAAGGAATCACTTAAAAAATTAATACTTTTTACCTTGTTGCTATATCTAGTTTACCCATCTGTCTGTGACAGCCAGAAAGGACAGCAAAGACTGGTACAACCTTCATTTCCCCACAATGAGATGGAGGCCTCAAAGCTGGAGCAAGAATATGTACACAAGGTGTATGAAGAGATTGCCACACACTTCAGCAGTACCAGACATAGCCCATGGCCCCAAATTGTAGAGTTTCTCAGGTCCCTGCCAACAGGATCAATAGTGGCTGATATTGGTTGTGGTAATGGGAAATATCTAAGCATCAATGAGGATTTGTACATGGTAAGTAGTAGCTACTGTAATTTCTTTTCATTGGTTCTAGTGTTTAATTCTGTCATGCAACTGTAGCATGTTGGAGGTGCAGTTGTGGGAAGAATGCCAAGAACAGGCGGCTGTTTCCTGATCCAAGATCAATTGCCAATTGTGTTAGGTTTCCACATGCATTCATTATATGCATTACCCGTTTCTTTTTTTCAAAGCCACTTTTGCTTTGCAATTCAAAATATGTTAATAAAAAAATAGTAATGGATGCAGTGGAGTGAAAAATTGTAACGGATGGTTTAGTCTTTTTTGTCATTGTCTTTTTCAGCATTGTTGTTGAATAGATTCAAGCTAAGGGAAAATGGTTGGGCAATTTAAATGCTTCCAACAAGTTTTTCACTTGGCTAGTGGGTGGGTAATGCAATCTACATGTCCCTGAAATCTCTGTGGGCAGCACTATTCTTCATATATCCCCTTCAGTTCCCTTGGCCTGGTGGCATGTCTCATTTGTGAATGATGTCATGTTTGGCTGTCCCACCTCTGGCTCTGTGCATATGCCCAGTAAATATGCCAACATAAAATTCACAGGGAAGTCTCAACTTTGGTACAGAATTCTGGCCTTTCTCTCACTCCCTTGTCTTTGCTTTTAGACAGTTCTGACATCATTCTTGCTCATGTTCTCTTTCCCCGTCTCACAGTCTGTACTTAGTCCAGTTTTACTTCTCTCCCTTCCTGTCAGGGAGAGATGAAGCACACACAAATATGAACCAAGAGAGAGTTTTTATTGCAAATATTTCAAAGACTTTTTTGAAAAAAAAAAGATTCAAGCTTCCTGTTGTTTTAACCCAAAAGAAATCTCAGAAAAGTGTGCATTGTGGTGTCTGCTCTTCCCTGTTCCACAATGGTCTCCTTCATGTGCTTGTGCCATGAAATACTTTGAAATCCATCAGGCTTGAAAACTTCTATGTAGAGCAAAGCATTCATTATTGATAATAAAACTTGGAGTTGTTCGTCTGTTTTTTTGGCTCTCTGTAGTGTTATTTATATTCAGCTAAAAAAACGTAAGTTGTTATTTACAACTCTGTCTGTATTAGTAATGGATTTATTTTCCTTACTGTTCTTATAGGCTAGAATAACATCAACCAATTCATAGGTGTGTTTGTTTATGGCTGACTGCAGTAGCCTGAATATAATTATTTAGGTTCAGTACATTTCAGTCTTTCACTCCTGACTCCTATAAGAAAAACCAGCAAACCTAACTAGAGAGGAGAACCTTTTGTCAGGGCGCTGTGAAGATCAACTGATCCCAGAACAAATTCAGTAAATTGCAGTTGTGGAGGTTTGTGGTAGACTTTTAAGGTGAAATCAATGCAAGATGCTTTGTTCAGAAACTGCAGCACCAGACTGTTTTCTGGAGGCCACAGTTAACCAGCTAAGGGAAAGATCACATATTGGCTGGCAGTCAAAGTAAAGTCAGGCCCTTTCTGCCAGGCCCTTTCTGCTATTACTTTAGGAGTTACCTCATTTGATTTATGTCTGCAGGAGAAATACAAAATATGAAAAATAACAATGAAAGGGAGTAAGCTTTTAAAGAAGCAGTTGAGACAGTTGAAAAGCAGAATCTGGGAATTGCTTCTTTCGGTTGGTCTTCCTCAACATTTTATTTTCCACTGGTGGCAACTAGTGGTTCTTGGTTGGAGATAGATTCTACGCTTTGCATTTGCTTATTTTCATCTACAAGTCAAGACAGAGTCTCAAGAGGATGGATGTAACTCCTTTCTACTAGATTTATTTTTCTGTGACAGCCAAAGTGTGATTAAAGAAAACCCAGTGTATATTGTGTTTACAGATTTTTTTAACTTTTGACAAGGTATCTCAAATACCTTCATTTATCATGGCTTGGTCATGGAGCTGAGGATGAGAGATTACAGAATATGTTTTGTATATCAGGTGCATAGTTGGGATAAGAGGAGTGCTCTCTATATGCAGGACATCAGTTTTCTCTCTCATGTACTTCTCTTTACTCAGAAGCATAAAATCCAGGCATAAACTTAATCAGTTCTGCATCTGTGTGCAGTGTACTGGAGCTCTTAGCCTAGGTTCTGTTGGGAAAGAAGCAATAAAGCAGTGCTGTGAAATAAGGAGTTATTCAGGGGTTGGGTAGAGCACTGTTGCCACAGCTACCCCAGTGTACCTTGGGGTGTTTTGACTCAGAAATACTGAAAACCTGAGGCAAGCATTTCCTGAAGGCAAACGATGTGCTTTGAAGGTTACTGTATGCTTTTATGCTTTAAATAGCAGTGCTAATGGTAGATCAAAACTAAGGTAGTCCTCTTGATGGTTTTAAGCATCAAGCACTGTCTGAAAATGTCTCCACTGTGGCCTGTGCTATTGTATTTGCTTCAGTTTGTTTGGATGATTGCATGCAGCCTTATTTACTTTGGGTATCCTTGTGTGACAATGATATGCAGGAGTCACTCTACACTCAGCAAAAGTGACAGCATATAATGGCTGCGTTATTCTGACACGGTGAGGGAGCAGCAATAAAGAGCAGCAATTTCATGACAAGTAAATTCAGATTAAGAATGTTTGAGCTAGAGATGGAATCCATGTCTGATGTAGCCAAGACAAAGACTGTAGAAAGGTTGAATTTAATAGAGTTTAGGATTTTTTTTTTCTGTCCTGCCCAGCTTTTTTATTGTTTGAATGAATGCAAAAGAGAGGTTATAGGGTTGTTTTTCCACAATTCTCTCCCCATCCAACCTCATTTTGGGTAATAATTTTAAGATTTTATTTAAGTGCTTTCAAGCTTAACATTAGTATCTGTAAGCAGGGCTTTTATTTTTATGGAACGCTCTGTTTCAGCCTTAGCCATTCCCCTGTGATACCACAAGAGTTTCATTCCGAGCCAGTTAACATCATTGCAATGATCTCATCAATTTTTATAAGCTCTAGCTTTGTGTCCCCGTTTCCAGTGTTCAGGTAGTTGTGGTGATGTGTAAATCCCTGGAGGAATGTTCAGCATCCTCACAGGGCTAGGGTGTGAATGAAAGACATTGAAGCCTTTCAAATCTGTGGTTTACATTTTTAGTTGAATGGATAAACTGGTGGGAAATCCAGTTGCAAACAACTGAAAATGCCATTGGGTACTTATTTTTTCTTTATATTTAAAGAATTTAATGTCCTTGATGGAATACTGATGCTAGGAAAAACATATGGCAATGCAGGAGCCAAAATGATTTGCTTTAATATAGGCTTTTCTGTTTCTGTATTGTATGTCATTCAAAGGTAATCAGTAACATAGTTTATGTTTCACAAGACCTTGTAAGATACCCTTTTGCAGCAAGATGTGCATCTCTGTTTTCTATATTACTGTTCCAAACTAGGATCCAGTAGAACTATATAAAAATCTGATTTTTTTTCCAGGGTATGGAGAAGAGAGAGGGTGAATGTTTGCTGTGGTATGGTTCCATAATGTTGGGTGGTTTTTAGATGCACTGGGAACAATTTTAGATGATTGGGAACAAATTTCTCTCCCAAGGACTTAGTAGTAGTAAGTAAAAGCAGGAAGGACAAAACTAATTAGTGAAGGTATACCTGGAGCAAGTTCCCCACATCTTTGCAATTGAAGGGCGAGACAGAGGAACCTTGCCTGCCCTTTTCTCTCAGTGGATAGCAGTCATTAAATTGATGAGAGATTTGGCAAGAGAGCTCAGAAGGAACTGGGCAACAGCAGCACAAAATCAGAATGATTGCTGAGTCGCTCAACTTGGTTCTGCTGCTTTGTCATTGATAAAAGAAGTCTGCATCTTAGACATAGCGCTTTGCTTCCAGAGACACCCTGACTATAAGCAATGGAAAACCAAAACACTGTGTGAAAGGAATGCTAAAAGCCTGATGCAGACTAACTGGAGCAAGGAGATTTGTTTGTCTTGCTTTGGTTGTGCTGGTGTCTCTTTTTCTACGTGTGTGTGTTTGCTGGAATGTAATTTGGTTCCTCAAGGTTCTCATGCTATTAGTTATAGCTGAAGCATTTCTCCAGGGAGCCACATAATTCCGTTTGGTGGCTGGATTTCAGAATTAGATGTTGTTTTCTTCATCACTTTTTAATGTAATGAATAAATCAGGTTTCCAGAAACTTAAATGAGTTAATTCTACCAGGTTGAGTTAGTTGTAATGAGATAATGTAGAAAGAAAATACATAGTGGTGGACAACCTTGAGCTGTCTTTACCTACATTTAAGCTTGCAAGAGGATTTATCTTTTGCAGGTTTGCAGCACCATTACAAAGCAAGCTATTTATTTAGTTTGTTTTGCCTTCTAATGATATATTTTAAAACCATTGCATTAAGTAGATGTTATAAAATTTACTTAGCTACTCCTGGCTGAAACGGTGGATGGAGATGAAGGTGCCTGGAAAGCGTGAAGGAGCAGGATGGGAGATCTGCCTTTGTTATCCCTTCCCAGGAAGGCAGTCCAGAGCTGCTGCAGACAAGTCACAGGTGTTATATTTGTTTCTCCCTCCCTTCTCTTTTGTCTTGGTCTTTTTTTTATATTTTGATTGTTTAAAGGTTTGTGTTACCCTGCGTGTCCAGAGAGGGTGTTGTATGCCAGAATGATGACATGCCTTTGGCTCTTTCCCAGATTTCGTGTTTGCTGGGGTTCCAGTTACAAAGTTGCAGGCCTTTAGTTACTAATACTTCCTGGGTTCGAATAAGTGTTGAATGCAGATACAATGAAAATTAATGCCTGAAATCCAAGTGGATTTAAGCCACAGTACATAGGTTTCAGTGTCCACTCTGGTGCTCCTGTATAGTATTGTCCCCGTCACAGAAAGCAGCAAAGAGGGGTGGAGGTACTTCCCAAAAAGGCAGGGTTGTGGGAATGGATGCCTGGAGAAAAATCTAAGAGGCCTGAGAAGCCAGCCTCCTTTGGGGAAATTCTAAAAAGTGTAGAGCAGCTTGCTGAGAGGTAAACTCACTAAGAGGTAGAGTCAGCTGAATAGTCAGCCATGCTGTTGGAGATATATATGAGAAGTGGGTGGGACTGAGCAAGGAGTTTGATTTTGGAAACTGAGAATACAGGTATAAGAAAGGTTTGAGAAGACTCATAGATAATAAGAAATAGGGAACTGTAAAAATGTGTACACCTTGGCTCACCAAGAGATGTACTAGATTCTGTTGGGTTTGGACACTGAACTGATAGTAATGCATCTACCTTTCTCCACTCTTCTAGAAGAGATGTCAGCAAGGATAATAAATATCCTGTGCTGAGCATTAAAATTAGAGATAGGAACTGGCAAAAATTAAAGCTTTCCAGTTACATTTTGAGATTTTTTTTCTTAAATGTTTGGAATACATGTTTAGAGAAAAGTAAGCCTGTTCTTAATTAAAACAGTCCTTTGAATTCTTTTCTGTAAATGACGCTTCATCACATAAAAGCTTCTGCATGCTTTAGAATGTAGAAATCAGTTAGTAATGGAATTGGGAAAAGTTGAGTTTGGGATCTCTGGCCCTTGCTGTAAATGTTTTCTATCCTCATAAAAACCACAGATAGGCTCATTTTCCAGCTGTAAGCTGGCATTGCAGCATTAAAGTTATCTGGTTTTTGATAGCTTATTGTTTTCTAAGTGACTGAAACCAATATATTTTGGTTTTTAATGAATGTGTGACTCTTGTAAGCCAGAAAGTGCAGGAATGTGGTGATTATAATTTTTTTAAAATGTCATGCAAAGATAATTCTAGTAAGGATCCTAAATTTTCCTAGCTTCAGCACCAGGCATCTGTGGTGACTCTCTGTGTTCACCATTTATGCATGTATGAATAGCACTTATTATCATGTTTACATTTAAAACCACATAAAATTTTAGCCTAATATACCTATTTTGGAGCAGCTGTGCATTCAAAGTGATCTATTTCAAGGTCTTCATTTTCATTGTGAAACAGCATCTTTTTGCTTTGGATGTACATTGGCTTTAGTAAGTATGACAATACAAGTAAGCCTGACTTCACAATATTTGATGTAATTTAGATGCAAATGAGGACTTTGCATTCTGGCAGTCGTGCCTTTGTTCTCATTCTCAGTTCATTGGATTTCATCAACATACATTGTAGTCCTTTTCAAGGTCATTTTGGGAACAGGGGATTGCGTTCCATTATCCAACTCATTTTCGCTATAGATTTTTTTCGAGGCCAAAGCAATTCTTTCTGGAAAGCTTGCTGTCAGTGTAAGCTGCAAGTATTCTTCTCCCTCTTCTGCCAGCAGTGAATTTAGTCCTTTGAGTTTTATTATTAAGTACTGCAAACTAACATTTTAATTGCAGAAGTAGTTAAAGGCACCTGTAATGAGATGTGCAATCACTAACATGCAGGTTGCCAGAGTAATTTAAAGGCACCTCAGTTGGCTTCCAGTGTGAAATGGGGATTTATGTTTACTTTCAAGTAAACAAGTGTTTCCTTTTTTTATTCATAAGCAACACTATTCACTCAGTGCCTCAGTAAATGTGAGAGGCCATGAAATAAATGAGAAGAAAGCAATGCTAGAATTGATCTTTTCAGGTCTTTTTATTGCTAATTGGCAGGACAATACGTACATATTCATAGGTCTGTTTTTGTGGAGGATTATCTTGTGTTGTCAAGTTGGCATTTGCACAGCTGTTTCATTTAGGTTGGATCAAAAGTCAGGGGCCTGACTAGAAATCAACTCACCTGTAAGCTTTCAGGATGTAAGACTGGAACAGAATTCTGGTTTTCTTCAAAACTTTGATGGTAGGCTGAAGGATAAAGAGATTTGAACTGATAAAATAGACAGTTATGATGGAAAGTAAATATATTTTAATTAATCACTGCAAAAGAGGTTTTTAATTTTAGCAGTACTGTTGTCTCTCTTGCGTTAAGCAGAGCAGGTTTTTGCTATTCTTGCATCAAAGATGGTTTAGTATTCTTTCAGTGTTGAATGCAATAAACACTGTCAACAGTAACTGTTTAGGATTCTGAACTTGTTCTCTGCTATCTACTTGTTGCTAGTCATTGAAAACAAAAATAAATTTAATATTCTTCTACAAGCAGAGTTTGATATACAACCTGGTAGCAGGGATTTGGTTCAAGTATTCAGTGTACATGGCAAATGAGAAAATGAGGGTGGTGCATGCCTTGCTTTATTTCTTTCTTTTAGAAAGGGTCTTGATTAGTTTGGATTTATTGTTTTTATGCAAACATGTAAAAAAGCTCTTCTAAACACTGATTTTTCAAGAATAGTTTTTTCTTACCATCTTTGACATGAATACTGGGAAAAGTTGAAAAGGGCAAAAAATAAATGTTTTACAAGATGTTATGAAAGGGTTTCTAGGGGTCATTTCACCTGGAGTGTATAAAACCTGGGAAAATCATGTGCTTAAATTTTTTGTGGATCATGATACTGAGGGATAAGAGGACTGTCTCTGAGCACGTCCTTACTTACACTGAAATGACAAAACGTAGATGATCAGTGAAGCTGTATGACATACTTTAGTGATGCCACTGAAGTCACCAGATGCTCATTTACACTTGTAGATCAGCTTTCATGAGTTCAGTACTTAGGTGCTTCAAATGTTGTCAGTTGAAATGAAAATACTGAGCTTGGGTCACCTCTCATTTTCCTGGTTTCAAGATTCCGTGAATCAGTTTTGAAGAAAAGTTAAAGTGAAACCTGATCTGTGTTAAGCTGGTTCAAAATCAGGGTGCTCTAATGAGCTGTCCAATATCCAGTCTTCCATCTTCGTTTTAAGTAAGCATCAGGGCTGTTTTCTTTTTATCTATACCTGGGAACCATATATTCCTGTTAAGGCTATTTTCTCACACTTGCTCTTGCTTTGTTTTTAAGCTAAAATATGTTCCTTCCCTCAGCAGGAAACCGTGATGACTCTATTACTGTAAGCATCAAGTGAAAATCATTTTCTAGCCTTGTAATTATCCTCTTATGAAAAGCTTAATGTAACACTTTCTGTTCTAGGTTGGCTGTGATCGCAGCAAAAACCTGGTGGATATTTGTGGAGAAAAACATTTCCAGGCTTTTGTCTGTGATGCCCTGTCGGTGCCAATCCGCAGTGGTTCTTGTGATGCCTGCATCTCTATTGCTGTAATACACCATTTCTCAACAGCGGTAAGTCACCCCTCCCTGTGCTCCACTGTGCTGTTGTATTGCTGTGCAGAGCTGCTAATACCACAAGGAAAGCAAAAGGGAAGAAGAAAATGGAAAGAAATCAAAGGATTGCATTTGGTGTGAGCAGTTGTTAGAGCAGAGTTAAACTGTTGTGCTACTGCTGCTGCTTAGACTTCTCTGTTCACGTTCTCTCTCTGCTTGTCGGATACCCTTGCTTCTCCTGGTGCTTTGTTCTAGATGCTTGTGTTTCATTTTCATTTGCTTACAACTAATGACACTGGAGAAGGGGGATCTGCTTTGGGAGTCAAGAGTCATATTGCTTCCCAGCACAGATCTTTGGCTCTTGCGCACAACTTGTAGTTTTTGTTTTTTATCTCTTTGCCTTCGTTGTCCATTTCCAAACAAAAGGGACGCTACTCATAGTCTGCTGTATCTCTGGGCTTTGTAAAGTTCTCCTGGTAGGAGCCGTGCAATGGTTACAAGCTTCTAGACCATGAAGCCATCTTAGGGGTCCCCCCCGATCTCTCCATACCAGAAATGCACTGAATATTTCCAAATGCAGTATAAAAAAATAGAAAGAAGTCTGTTTTGGAGAAGGCTGGCATATGTGTTTGGGTGATCAGAGGATGCATTCAAGCTGTAAATCTGACTCCTTCAGCTGCAAACTTAGAGTGTGCATCATCAGGTATGGTAGATTTGAATCTGGAATTTTGAATACTGAGTCACCTTCTTGAAGAGGTGTGTGTCATTTTTGGGTGGACTGAAACATCCAAGAAACTCTGCTCAGCACAGAACTATTTTCAAATGGAAAGAGAATAATAGAATCATTTAGATTGGAAAAGACTTTTAAGATCATCTAGTCCAGCTGTTAACCCAGCACGGCCAAGTCCGACACTAAACCATGTCCCTAAGTGCCACATCTACAGATGTCTTCTTAATACACCCAAAGATGGTGGCTCTACTGGCCTGTTCCAGTGCTTGACCACCTTTTTGGTGAAGAAATTGTGTTTCCGTGAGAACTGTGTTTATAAAAATGTCTTGGCTTGCACATAGTGATGGATTATATTATGAATAAAAACAAATAGTGTAAAACACCTTTCCTTTGAATTTTTCTTGTATCTTGGGGGAAAGAGTAAGGAGGAATCGCTGCATTTTTGTTTATGTAGTAGCTTCACATTTCTGCTTTTCTGTTCCAGGAGCGGAGACTGGCTACTATCCGTGAACTAGCCCGGCTTCTAAGACCTGGTGGAACAGCACTTATTTATGTCTGGGCAATGGAACAAGAATACAAAAACCAGAAGTCTAAATACCTTAAGGAAAAGAATGGTAGTAAAGCCAAAGAAAAGAAAATCAATACTGGCACGGTCCAGAGACCACTTACTGATCAAGTGTCTGGAAGCAGCAGCCAAGACTTGGCATGTTCTGACCAACTCATTAATGACCTGAAGGATGGAGGCTGTGATGCAAGGCCAGTAGTGGCAGACTCCAAACTGCCTGTTCACACTAACCGAACCTCCTTTGACTCTCAAGATTTGCTGGTTCCTTGGCACCTGAAAGGTTGTACTAAAAAGAAAGAGGAAGGTGTTGATACAGTGTTGGTTCCAGCTGGCTCCAGGGAATCACAAGAACTCAGCCCTGTTTTCCATCGCTATTACCATGTGTTCTGTGAAGGGGAACTGGAAGCAGCATGCAGATCCCTGGATTGTGTGAGGGTTCAAAAGAGTTACTATGATCAGGGAAACTGGTGTGTGGTTCTAGAAAAGTTGTAGCCTATGGTGTTTCCTTCACTATCTGTAGTGTTTTCTTTGGTTTTTTACACTGTGAAAGGTATTGGTGTTCAGGCTGCAACTATTGTCTCTTTTAAAACAGCAGAATAAAGATTGTGTTTGAATTAATAACAGTGAGTAGCACTGTGTGCATATGTTAAAATAATGACTAAACTCAGATACTACATCTGCGGAGTGTTTACTTCTGTGAATTACAGTGAAGAAGATTAAGTGGGAAAACACAGTAAGGCCAGTGTTGAGTTTTTGAAGATGAAGGGCCTGGTTCTTCCTTCTCTTACACCAGTTTATAATGGTGTAATTGCAGTGGTCTCCCTGCAGCCCACAGCTAATTGGAATGGAGCTCTGGGCAGGAAAAGCAGGGCTGTTTGCTGTATAAAGCTGTGGGCCAGGGAGGAGGCATGAATGGCATGTGAAGTAGTTTAGCTGAAGTCAAAACATTGCCTCAAATTTGATCCTGCCTGTTTTGGTGTCTGTGAGGAGTCACAGAGCTCTTTCAGTTTAGAATTTACTGTCTTAGTTGTGGTAATAGATTTCCTCGAAGGGAACTGGAAAGTCAGTGGGGATACCACAACCGTTTTTCTTTTCTCTGACTCTCAAACACCCACAATTCATGCTGTCACTCCCCAGATTTCCATAGCTCTTCATTGTAGTGTTGTTTGAAAGCTCCTCTGAGGTGAGAGTTTCCCAGCTGGAATACCAGCTCTGCTAAATACCTGCATTCCTGTGAGTGCAGGTCTCTGTGCCAGTAGCACCAGGACTTGTGGTGTGGGGTGACCCTCAGATCCCCCTGGGGAAAAAACAGGAAATATATTATTGGTGCAGATTTTCTTCAGGGTAGTTTCAACCCCTAAATGTTGGCAGTGGAACAAGTTTTATTTACTGCACTTAAGAAAAGCAAAGAACTGGAGTAGAGGGGATCTGATGCTAAGCTGGGTGACTCAGCAGCCCTTTTGGCTGTGGCCTGCAGTGAATAGAACAATTTATTTAACACAAGTCTTGTGCTACCTAAGGAGACTGCCACCTGCAATGCATTTCTAGAATTAAAATGTAATGGGCTGGCTTTTGCAGGGTGAGTGGTTCTTGGTGCCTCTGGAAACCAGTACTGCTAAGCTGCCTGTTATATTGATTTATTGTCTGTAGTTGTAGCAAGATATATGGTATAGGCAGGTTGTGCTGCTGTAACTAATGATATCTAAATGGAGGTGTCCATCCTAAATCATGCGGGGACTTGAGGACAACTGCATGCCCTTGGCCTCCTGCCTGCCTTGCATATGCAGGTTAAAGGCTGCTGTGCTGACAGCCTGCTCACAGTCACCATTTCTTCCAGGCTCCCATCTTGTAATGGAGAAAATCTGGTAGGAACAACAGTGGTAAGTGAGGAGCTTGCTGCCACCACAGTTCACCTGGCCTGTGCCTTGCTTGCTGTCTGCTTCCAAAGAGCCCTAGGGGAAGATCTCATTCTGTGGCTGCACGTGTTGTCCATGTAGCAACAGCCCTGTCCTAGCTGATTTCTTTCCTTTGGGCCACCCAGGGAAGCATGTCTGTGGCGATGAGCCTGCTTGGGCATGTTCAGGAGTTGAGTTGCATATATTCAATGAATATCACATAGCTGGAGGCATGTTCTGCATCAAGGCCCCTGAGCTGGCTTCAGTACTGGGACACTGTGTTTGAGTGCAGCAGCACACCCAGTTCCTGGCTGGACTGTGGGACCAGAGCTAGGACGCAGTGCCACATGATGTTGGTGTGCCCCTGGTGAGAGAGGGCAAGGGACAGCTTCTGCTGGGTGTCTGTGCAGTGACTCACTTGCTGAACTGGGCTTCCCATTATTTCTGATTATGTGGACTGCATTAATGTAGAATAAAGTAGGAAGACCACATCTCTCATGCTCTGTGTCTGCATGGCCCTGTGTTTGCTGGTGCCTGGACTCCTGCTGAGCACACAGCAGCTGCTGTTACATTTGTACATTTGCCTGTAGGTACATTTTCCATAAGAATATACAATGTGCTGGCAAGAAACACAAACATTGCCTGAAACAGTCTGAAGTATTGCCATGTCTTGACTTTGTGTGACAAATTAGGAATCAGGTCAGCAGCTGTGCTTGATTACTCAATATACTCTTGTTCTGATTGAGGATAGCTTGGAGGTGCTGCCTCCGAATTCAGTGCTGGCTCTGAGCTGGGCACAGGGTTAAGCGCTGTTCTAACCTGGGGCTCGAGTACATCAAGTAGACATAAACCCTGAACAGTTGAGTGAGGCCTTTATGTAACGGAGTGATCTATTTTTTGCAAGCCCTGTGGCTCCTCCAGAGCTCTGTTGCTTCCCTCTTGTTTCCCTGGCAGAGGCAGCATTAGGCAGTGTTTGGTGTGGGATTCATAATTTCTTGACTGCTAGGCTGATTAACATCATTTGTTGACTACCATATCCATAAAGAGGTCAGATTCCCTCTTTCAGCTGTTCTGCAGTGAAGCACCTGGGAGGCCTGAGAGAAGACTCAGATCTTGCTACCAGCCTTTGAATACCATTGGTCTTTCTTTGAGGTGTTCCTTTAGTTAAGTCACAGCAGCATTTCTAATCCATTTCACCCTGGCTCAGAGCAGAAAGTATTGCTCTCCCTGTCCTAGGCAGCCTGATGGTGATGAGTCTCAGCAGATGTTGGTTCTGGAAGGAGGTTCTGGCATGGAGAACACCAGCTTGGGCAACGCTGGCTTAATAGTAACACTGGGTTGAACATGCAATACATAACTCCTTACCAAAGAGGGATTTCCTGGCTTTTCTGGGCTGTGAGCTGGAGAATGGTCACAGCAGCATGTCAGCTCTTCAAAGACACTAGAAGAGTTAAAAGTACTTTGACATCCTTTGGAAATGTTATGAAATATTTCTTTGATTAAACTCACGAAGTCTCTTCAGGTGCTTGAAAAGGAATCAAGTGGTGACGGAGAAAATGACGTGGGAGGATAGCAGGTAGATGTTAACAAAATGTATTGCAGAGGTTTATTGAGGAGTTTCTTACAACACAGAATTACATGCCACCATGGCTGCCCCCTGCAGTACTCGCCTCTTTTTACCTCCTGGAAGTGTAATGAGATGAACCCCTTTTTAAGGTCAGCAGTTGGATTTAAATGTTAAAGGTTTCACAGTGCAGTGGTTTTCAAGGTAATTATGTTCCTTTTTTGGCCTTATTTAAATAACAAATGTGCTTAAATGGTTATTCATTTGTAGTCTAGAAGATAAAGGGAAAGCAAAGCTCCATATGGGTATGACCTGTGCTGTGAATGCAAATGCCTCTCCTTTGGCAGGCCTCCATGGTGTCCCAGTCATCCTCAAAGTGCCTCAGTGCACCCAGAAGTAGAGAGATGGGAATTTCTGCTCTGGCCCAAATATGACCCTTGGTTTGGGTCTGGGCACATGCAGGCAAACCTCTGGTGTGACCAGAGGTGGATGTTTTGAGGCTCACTCTCCCTTTTGTTCCCAGCCTCCTATTCCAGAGACCACCAGGCTACCCCAAGTCAAGTACCCCTAACCCTGCATTGGGCCACACGTTGCACTGTCCTGCCCTGACAAAGCAAGTGCTTCAGAGCAAGGGCTTAAAGCTACGTAATTGTGTGATTAATTAAGTAATTAATGTGATTTGTTGTCCCAGGGGCAGACAAAAAATGAAACCTGCAAAGCACTGAGGACTTATTTTAACTTCATAGAGGTCCTTCTGACTGATGTCCTGGTACAGCCATGCCAGTGACAAAAATTCGTCCAGACCTCAGAGAGGCTGGATTTCACTGGAAGTGCATAATTTAAGCTTAGCAGGGAGAAGTTTGTGACAGCAGGTGGCAAGGGACAACATGCTGACTGCATTGGTTTGCTGACTGAGAGCCACAAAAAGCTGCACAGAGACCACAGCTTCTCTTCAGAGAGCTTGAAGGACTGGCCTTGGCACTGTGAGCAGAAGATGGGCTCTTGTACTGCTCTTCAAGTGACTATATGAAGTCACTATAGAGGAGAATGCAGCAGGAGAGGCAATTTGCCCTATTTTTGAACTTCTCCAAAAATTTTAGTATGATGGAAGAATTCTTGATATAAATATATGTCAGTCTTTGATCAAACATCAAAATCTACTTGAGAACCTATTTCTTGTGAAGCTTCCAAATGATCATTCTCAGAGAATATTTAGGTCTTTTCTGAGCAACAGAAGTCTTAAGTTTGCTGTTTGCCTGTTTTGGTGGTTTGGGTTTAAAGTTTGTTATTTTTTCCAGAACTGTCTCTCTATTTTTAGTGAAGTTTGTCAAGATCTTTATTTTTCTGTGCACAACATTTTCCAGAATGGCTTTATTGAAATCTGTGATGAAAAATTTATGGATATGTTTAATGAAATTCTTCATGTGGAAGAAAAAAATGGCATTTCTATGTGCACAGAAAAATACAAAAATCCTTATACTTTCATTTTAAGTAAAACATAAAAAAAGCCAATATGGAAAAATTCCAAATACTCTCCCCTATGGCAAGCCATGCTTCAGTCATTAGACTGGCTGGTTAGTCTGTTTTCACCTGATTTATGTGGATCTTTTTGCAGCCCAAAAATGTCCCTTGTCACTAGGTCCATATTTCTGCAAATTTGAAAAATGGAATTTCATTAACTTTTCTGCTTTGTCTTCTCTATGCTTAATAGTATGTACTGTCTTGGCCACTTACGTCTCTCCTTTGCAGTGGTGCCTAAAAAATACTGGAGCAGCATGCTATCAATAGCTTGTCCCACAGCTGGAGGATTCCTTGCTCCCCTTGTCTGTATCCTTATTTCTTTCTACCTTGTTTTGTACATTCTCTGAGGTGTGTGCTGTTTGTGTTTCTGCAGTGTGAGTGCAGTTGGCTGCTCCTCTGCTGCTGTATTTCACATGGGGTTTGGTCTGTAGGTGTTTTCCTCACCGGCAAAGGCAGCCTGACACGTGTCTTCTCTTAAACTGCAGATCCCATCTCTTGGCTATGCTGAAAACTCTGTTTGAGATGGCTTCATGGAGAAAAATTATGTAAGATACATGATTTGTAGGAGGAAAGAGGCCTGAGACAGATAAGATTGCCCCAGCTCATGGTTCTTCCATGGACATATGCAGATATATAGTGAGGATCCAGATGGCAGGAGATGGTATTTGTCCCCCTTCCAAGCTTTTGCTTTGCCTAGTCTCTCCTTATTTTTGCCAAGTGTGTTGAAATGTTGATAATAAGCCTTTATAAGAAGCAACAGCTGAATTGTAAACCATCAAGATGAGAATTCACACATTGCTGTGTTAGCAAACTGTATCCCAGTTTCTTTCTTCTGAAAAAGCTATTGCATGGTAGGAAATGTTGAAGTAGGATGAGGACTTAGAACTGTAGCCTTCCCCTGTCAGGGCTTGCCGAGGGGTGAGTGTGCCCCTGCACTCCCCGGGGATAGGCTGAGGGAAACGGAGGACGAAGAAGGTGCTGGCAGCTCTCCATGGTTACATATAATACAAGTTTATTCACTCCAGAGGCAACAGGCCACCTGGAGGGTCCAAGCTTATGTGGGATAACCAGGGAAGAGCCCTTCCCATTTCCGGCCCCTGGTTCTTATAGGGGCTCCAGCCAATGGGAAGGGAGGACAAGGGAAGAGGACAAACCATCTGGGGTGAGGGGTAGGGGACATTATAACAGAACATACCAAGTAACAGAACAATAATATACAGTGAGAAATACATGCTAATCGCACATTACAACATTAGAACAAGTGCTGTTCAGAAGAATCTGCCAGGTATTCAACCTTTAATCCTGTCCTTAATCAGTCCGCTCTTAGCAGAGAAAGCAGTTAATCTGAAAAAGATATGCAGATGTTCAGGACAAGATCTTTTCTCCCAATTTGTGTACTCAGAGTAGTTTGAGGGGTACAGAAACAAAACATCAAGAGCTTAGGATAATTCAGATACACTTGCAATTGCAGACACACTGCAAACTTCTTCCAAGGGGCAATATATTAGTGAGGGTTTGACAAACACAAGGATAGTCTGATGCACCTGCAGTATAAGTACCAATCCAAATCAGGACTGCTGGCTGTTGATATGAGGTGCATCTCACTAGCTTAAACAGAGCCAGGTGTCTCACCTCTCCATGCTCTGACTGAGTCACGATGCAGAAAAGTTCAGGATAATCTCTGGGCTTCAAGGAAGCTGAAGACACCAGCTTCGGTGTTGGGTTATTTGCCCTTAGCAGGACAGCCATGGCCTCAGCTCTCTGCATCTAAGGCAAATCACAGAAAGTCAGATTCTCCTAAAATTCCTAAAATTCTGCCAAACTTGTAGGTCACTAATATCAAGAGCTGAATTTACAATCCTGCATATCCTTCTGTGGACTCAAATGCATGATTTCAACACAAGGGGCAGAGCATACTTCTAAATGAGGATGAGTGTTTGGCCAAAAGCTCAGAGAAGCCCTTGATATAGGACCATCATCTCCTGCCTCCTAGTATGTATTTCTACAGCATCACACATAGTGAAAACAGAAGTGGACCACACTTCACAGGAGGAGCTTAGTTCCATAGAGCTGTAATGAGGATGGCTTGAGAAAGGCCCACCTCCCGGGGCTCGGACACAGCTTTAAAATGTGGATAGGAGGCAAGTGAAGAGCTGCTTAGTGACGACAACACACGAAGCAGGACTGCAAGTACCTTGTTCAAACACTCAGGCCTACAAGGCTACTATTCATTGGAATTTTAGATGTGCATCATTTTTGGATTTCCATCTTTCCTGTTTCCATGTTGCTAGGAATCAAGGTGCAGCATGCACTTGCTAACAGGACCGCCTATTCCTTTCAGGATCAGGTGCCCTTGGACCAGCTTTTGCTTTGTATCAGAGTCAGAGATGGTCAAGTGCAAGGCCCCAGGGTCTGGAGGGGCTGGGAGGTAAAAGCTTTAGAAGATAGAGCACACATCATATTCAAAACTATCAGAAGGGAAGGGCACAGCTGTAAGGGCTCCATGGAGTTGCTTTGCTTTGATGTTTTCTGTTTAAGTGGTGACAAAGGGAAGGACCCACAGAATGTGTATGGAGAGCTGCACCCTTCTGAGCTTACTGGGGAGCTGCCCAGTCTGTGTGGTGCCATGGGGAATATCACTCGGCCAGTGCATGCGCAGACAGGGATACAGAAATGTGACTCTTGCGAGGCTTCTGTTTCTGCTTGGAGTTGGGTGCTTGAGAGAGACATTTACTCTCTCAACTGTACAGGGTTGCAATGTGACAGCGTGGTGGGCTTACCCTGGCTGGATGCCCAGTGCCCACCAAAGCCACTCCATCATGCCCCTCCTCAGATGTGCAGGGAAGAGAAAATATAACAAAAGGCTCATGGGTTGAGATAAGACCAGGGAGAGGCCACTCACCAATTACTGTCATGAACAAAACAAAGTAGAAAAATGTGGCATTACTGGTTTTTATATCTTTAGTTATTATTAGTCTCGAAGACTTAACTAAAGACTTTTATTAATATTAATTTTTACATCTGTATATCTTGCATGCCACAAACACATACATACATAGTTGACGTCCAGGGTTCTTTTGCATGGCTCTCTCTCATGCTTCTTTCTTGGTTGTGTGTCTGTCAGTTCTCTGTCTGTCTTTTCAGTTCTCCCTCTCGATCTTTCTAAGAACACTTCCATATACAGAAAACCGTATCCAAGCAACAGAATAGCTAACTTTTGGTTAGTTGGCCAAGTTCTGTCACACGTGGGTCACCTTGTTATCACTCACAAAGGCCATGGCTCCAGGCTTGATTACAGCTATCTTAGAGATACTGTTTGATAGATATTGATAGAACTTAACGACCTCACGCCAACAGAAAAATGAGAAGTAAAACTAAATCTTAAAAACACCTTCCCACTACTGTTCCTTTCTTTCTGGGCTTAACTTTATTCCTGTCCTCTGCATCCTCTTCCCAGTAGCTCAGCAGGACAGGGAATGAGGGTTATGGTCAGTTCATCACATGTTGTTTCTGATGCTTCTTCCTCCTCAGGGGAGGACTCCTCATGGTTTTCCCTTGTTCCAACACGGGGTCCCTCCCATGAGAGACAGTTCTGCACAAACTTCTCCCAGTGTGAGTCCTTCCCACAGGCTACAGTTCTTCACAAGCTAGTGCAGTATGGGTCCCCTGTAGAGTCACAAGTCCTGCCAGAATACCTGCTCCAGTGTGCGCTCCTCCCTCCAGGGAGCCACAGGTCCTGCCAGAAGCCTGCTCCAGCATGGGCTCCTCCAGAGACTGCAGGTGGATCTCTGCTCCTCTGCGGACCTCCATGGGCTGCAGGGGCACAGATGCCTCACCATGGGCTGCACCACAGGCTGCAGAGGAACCTCAGCTCTGGTGCCTGGAGCACCTCCTTCCTCTCCTTCACTGTCCTTGGTGTCTGTAGGGCTGTTTCTCTCACATATTCTCACTCTCTTCTCCAGCTGCAATTTGCTTCTGTGCAATAATGTTTTTTTTCCTTCTTGACTATGTTATCCCAGAGGCACTACTACCATTGCTGAGGGTCCTTCTTGGAGCCAGCTGGCATTCGTTCTGTTGGACATGGGGGAAGCTTCTGGCAGCTTCTCACAGAAGTTACTCCTGTAGCCTCCCCTGCTACCAAAACCTTGCCATGCAAAACCAATACAGACAGAAAGGGCAGGACTTGTGGCATTCCCTGTAAATGAAGCAACTTGTAGACAGGGACTCTAGGCACAGTTTGTTAGCTCAGTGGTCTGAGAGAGAGACTCTGAGACAGAAGAGTTTGCTTGCAAAATTGCATCTTTGATTTTCCTGGAATGTTTTCCTGGCCTGTGCCAGAAACTGTTTGCAAGGTTTTCTGCTCTATAGAGACATGTATGTTACTGTGCAGACAGAACCAGCCTGCTATGCTGGACAAACACTTCTCTCTAACCACTCAAGATATGCATATAAACACACTGGAAGTTTGCTTTTACCTTAGTCTGCAAAACAGTCTGTATTAGACAAGGTGAATGCCAAGTTCTTTGTTGTCTCCTGATTTATTCTAGTAATAGCAGGGAGGGTCCGGAAACCCGACGCCATAGGGATTCTAATCTCTTTACAAACTGGTTGCACTGTCCTGGTGGCACTACTGTTTATGCCAAGAGAACCAGTGTATCTGTTTAAAGGAGACAGTAACTGATGGCCGTGGCTGGCACGAAGAGCCAGACCCAGGCAAACGGGATAACACAAAGAGAAAGCAATCTTGTTTCAGCTTTCTAGCAGTAGCACAGGGATACTAGATTCCTTGGGAGCAAAACAGAGAATCGAGTTGTAATAGGAGAACCTGTAATCATAGAAAGTTTTGGGTTGGAAGAGACCTTCAAAGACTATATAGTCCAACTCCCTGTCATGGGCAGGGACATCTTTCACTAGATCAGGTTGCTCAAAGCCCCATCCCACCTGACGTTGAACACAAGTCAGTCTCAGATAGGGAACCATGTTTGATGTACTTTCCCAAACTCAAACCTGAAAGATCGATGTACTCTTAACTTAGAAGTGTTCACCTCATCCACATAGCTATGAACCACTTGAGTACTGAGTTTTCCTTTTGAGGAAAGAACCATGAAGAACAGTGCTAACTTTTAAGCCCCAAATTCTATCTGGGACTTGCTTTGGTCTTCATTGAAATAGTCTCCCTCCCTTTACTTGTTGCACTTTTACCTTTTTGATTTTCCTGACTTTTAATATTTGTCCCTCCATCTTCATGAGGTGATGTCCTGTTCTTAGGTCAGGACATCTTCCCCTCACAGAAGCATTATGAGTATGAAACTTCTAGTCCGTATAAATACAAATACTGATCTCCTTTATATGTACTGGTAAGATTAAAGTGTGCATCTTGCTACTACTGGCTTTTGATTGAGAGAGTTGGTTTCCATGACACTCATGTTGATACTGGATATAAGGTAACTAACTCATATTTCAATCTTTAAGAGTTGTAAGGCAGTGTAGGAAGTTAGGAAGTTGCTTTAATGTACTAAGAGAGGGAAAAGCAGGGAGATTATAAAACAGGTTGTAGGGACAGCATGGTGAATAGAAACTACAACTTAATATCAACAGAGCATGACAGCAAAGAGTGGAGACTAATAGTGATTGGTTAAATGCCAGTGGAACAATTAAATGTCTATCAGAGATATTAAATATGGGCTAGAAAAACAGCAATCAGTGTGAGTGATAGCAAGCTGTTGGTGTGTGTACAGGATGAAGAGAACTTCTGAAAATTACATGGAAAGTCAGCTGTGTAGGTAAGTCCCTCCTGAGCAGAGTTCAGACATTCTCTATATAAAACAAAATGCAGTGAACACATTTGGGGAATCATGTACCAAAAATAAATGTCACGCAGCTGTCACTGCGTACAGCAAATGCTCTGAATTTTAGAAACTATTCCCCTGACAGTACTGGGTGGATGGGGAGCCATCCCAAACACTTAGATTCTGAGAGATTTAGAGTGATAACATTTTCTATGGATTACAAAATTTTCCGTTTTACCAGAATCTAAAAAGTTTTAGTTTCAGAACTCCAGTTCTGTTGTGCCTGTAAATATCACAGAAACAGTTTCTGTTTGCAAAGTGAAAATGATAAAGATTTGTCTAGGAATACTAAAGAAGATTAATAGCTACTGTCTGCAGTGTGCTTTGTTTTTTGTATTCTTCTTGCTGCTACAATTAAGGATTTCTTGTCATTATCACTTTCTGTGTGTCACTATGGGTTTCTATAATTTATTGGGGAGAAAAGAGGGAAAGACATTTCATTCATCACTGCAAATCTATTTTATTTGTGTTAATGTGCTTTATATGAAGTGATTACACTGACAACATCAGCATTTGGACCCTAATTTATTATGCAAATAATTTGCTCTGACTTAACTAATATGTGGCTTCTTGGGGCAGAATGAGAATTGCATTGTTTTGTCCAAACTCTCTGAAAGACCAGACCTGACATCTCAAGTGGACACAAATGAACCATTTTCCTTCTCTCACTTGCCTCCTCACCAGATATTCAACAAGCATCTCTGTAACAAATACAGACAGCTTCTTCCCATGCCCGATGGTGCTCTTGTCCACAAGCTAGATGCAAATTTCTAGGTTGAGCCACCTCATCTAACTGTAAAAGACATCTATGTTGGTGCCTACGTTTCAGGTCAACATAAAAACTATTCAGAGTTTTGCTCTGGCTGACTTCATTTTGTACAGTATCCTTGTCATACTTCTGCACTTGCAGAAAGCCACCACTGGTGTGCAAATACTGTAAAATACTTAGAAACTTTGCAATGATTTTAAGGTGTTTTAAAGGTGGCCTTGTCTACATCAGTCTAACCTGTGACTTTGTTATAATATCAAACATCTGATATTGTGGCTTTGAAGGATAGCACACGGAGGAAGCCAGAGATAATCTGATGGCATTCCTTGTCCTGTCTGTTTCTTCTTCCCTTCGTTTCCAGTAAATAAGGTGGTCTAAGCACTTCATTTTAGGACTTTATCTGAAGCCTCCTGGAAATGGATGGACGGTTGGCCCTCTGCCTTCTGTGAGCTCTGGATCAGTCTCAGAGGTTGGTGGCTTAGCCAGCAGGCTGGAAGCACCACATCTGATGTAGCATGAGAGAGGCATGGAGGTGCTTGTAGGTCTGAGGGCGTCAGGACCTCCCAGTAGGCAGCCCCTCCATAGAGGCAGCTTTATGGAGGTACATCTGAGCACTGACTGGATCAGGGGCACAGAGAGAGTGCTCTGACATGAAACGTGTCTCTCTCACTTAAGCAGGCTATGCCTATGCTTTACCATTAAAAAACAGGAACCTCAATGACAGCAGTACTTTTTCCTTTGATTTTACAAAGGCAAATATCCAATCCACGAGCAAATAAGGTGGAGATGTGTCATTGCAATATCAGTAACTGATTTTCTCCTTCCAATGCAAACATATTCTGTATTATCACTTCAACAGAATGACAAACTTACTTTTGTTGTAAAACTAATGCCCCTTATTTACAAAAATATGTGTTTCACATTAATTTATTCTACTTTCATTAAATAGTTTTCCTTTTAAGGTAGATTTCAGTAGGAATATAAGACAAAACATAGCTAAGAATAAATGCATCTATATAGTTGATTATTGTGACAGAAGATTGATTTCCTTTAATTTTTTAGATGATTTTGTGCTTCTTCATGTGATATCTTATTCAGACTCTAGATCAAAACTGAAACTGTGATTCCAAGGCCTAGAGAGTCTGTTGCTGAGCCAACCTGTCTCCTCAGATACTTCATCTTTGATGTTTTGTGCAGACCAGAAGATGAAAAAGCACATTTTTCATCACATTCAACTGTTAAAGCACACGGTGGTGCCCAATGTTAGGCTTCTTATACACTTGGATGAATTCAAAGTATAAACTTGCAACCAAGAAACTGCTAAAGCATCCTTTTCAGGGAGGCAGAGTCCTTTACAGTATCCTGCAACTCTCTCTTGGCAATCATTCAAGTTATAGTCTGGCAATATCTAAAGCTCTCTTAGAACAATTGCAGTGAATCCCACACTCCTGATATTGGAAGGCACATCCTGCCTTCAGTTCCAATTTCAAAGCTCCCCAGCTTATTACACTGCCTTATTCTTCTAGTTGAAGATGCCAAGGATAAGAACCAGAGAAGAGATTGTTCATTTTTTTCCACTTACCTCTTGCTTAGATTCCAAAAGTGATTTGCACAGTATGTAGTCCTAATAAGCTCTTCTGTTCTCTCTAAATCTAGCAACACAAATACGCTGTTTTTTCGCCTTTTTTCTTCCTTTCCAAATCAATCTTCTGTGCACAATGTCCAGTTCTGAGGACCTGCTTTTGTGTGCTGTCCAGCTTTTCACCTTTCTTTATGTACATGCTTCCTCTCTCTGGTCTCATGGCCGCTAAATTCTTGTCCACATTAGATTTCCTAATATACCCATACAGAAAGAATTCCTTGACTCACTTGTGAGTCCATGCTTGAGTCTCTTGAAAATCTTAACACTTTATACTTCCCATTCAAATCCTCTCCTCAGATTATTTGCCTCTGGACCTTCACAGGCATCCCAAGCTGGGAAATTTTGACATAAAGCCCTTTAGTAAACAGCCCATCTGGTAACTAGCTTGATGCTGTTTTTAATTTATTATAAGAACCAGTTTCTAGCAGTTTCTAGCATGACCCTTTTACTGAGGGGTTATGCCTTTCAAGAGAGCATGGTTTCTTTGAGGAATGCTTCATATCTTTTTTTTTTTTTTATTGCTGTTGTAATGATCTCTATTGCATGTACTCATTTCACATCTTACGTTCCTCACTCTTCATCTCATATTCTGAGGCAGGTTCAGAAAATATTTTACTTAGAATTAATCACTGCTTCTCACCAGGCTACCAGAATGAGAGGATATTTTTTGGCTTGGTTTCACAGTTGTGCAAACCAGAGCAAATCTGTTAGGATACTTTCCATTGTTTTTCCTCACATTGTCTCTTTACCTAGATTAACTGAAGCCTCAGACAAAGAAACAGCTTCAGTGTATTTCCTTAAAAGAAAAGAGATTGTAATGCATACTAAGATATCACCTTATTCAGCACTGCAAAGGTATTCAGTGAAAGCAGTGATTTACCACGCCATTCATTAAAGCTGAACTTTTCCTCACATAAATGGTTTCTGAGTCAATCTATAGAAAGCACATTTTTTAACATGGGCTTGAGTTTTGTTTATTGTTTTTACCATAAATTATCTCTAACTCCTCCTTCTAAGGCATTGGTATTAAGAATATAGTAAAAAAAAAACCCTGTGTTTATTTATCATGCACTTTTCTTGGGTCTCAGGCTGTGTGTGGAAAGGATATAAATTAGAAGGTATTCTGCAGTCAAAAACTGTTGCAGCAATTCCTTATAATGAAGCAATTCTCATTATGGAGATAACTTATCTGTATGCTTTGAATTAGAGGAATTACTAAGATTAATCTGACTCTTTCTGTTGATATCATGTAGAGTAAGTAAAGACAATTCCTCAATCTTTAGTGCTGTTCCAGTACTCTCTAATTTCTGTTACAAAACCTGAAAGACACACAGCCAGCTAGCAGGCCACAGTTAGAATTTTCACTCCAAGATGCCTAGTAGGAGGTTTGTTAGGATGGGTTGAGCTCTTGCCTCACCTTTGCTCTTCCCAAATTGAGTTGATCCCCTTGTTCAGGCAGATACTCCAAGTAGTCTCCTGGGAGAACAGGCAGAAGGAAATATAGGGTCAAAAATCACTTATTGCCCATCTACCCTGCCTAAAAAGTGCTAGGCTTTATAAGGCATAAAGACCTATAGTAAGATATTATTCCTGTGTGACCAATCCCTTTCTGAATCCATGACCTTCACAGCACACCTTGCAGGATGTGTTTATATCTTGCCTGTGTCAACAGCTCCCTAAGATGCTTCTGACAGGCAGGGTGAGGGCTTGAAATCACATCATGGGGCAATATTAAGTGGATCTTGACTATGAAAAATGCTACATTTGGTCTCTCCTATTCTGAAATTCCTTGGATGGAGGAGCCCAAAGAACACACTGAAAGAAATCCAAGGTTCTCCCACTGTATTGTCTCTTTTCTGACTTGGTAGAATCCAGCACAGTGACATATTCTTGAAGATATTCTTGCTTGGTGTTGTCTGTGTGTTAGCAATAACACGGGTCTGGAGTGTTTTGTGCTTCAGAATGTGGTAAGTGGCAAGACAAGCTGGTAGTGCCACACTCCTGAGAGGGTTTGCTGTCAAGAACAGTGACAAAGACGGTGACTTGGGATGTCAGGCACATTACTCAGTATTTACAGCTATTTCTGGGTCAAGGGTTGAGACAAGAATTGGATATGAAATTACCCTTCCCTCTTAACACAGTAGTATAATATAAAGAAAAATGAAAAACAATTTCAGGAATTGGAGGGGGGTGGAAATTGGAGAGGAGTAAATTGTTCAAGTTGCTGCCGAAAGAGACAGTTATGGATACTCTCTGTGGCAGTCAAATTCTCTATAATTATCGTTACAGTGCTGTAGTGCCTTGGAGCCCTTTCCATGGAGCAAGACCTCACTGGTCTCAAGTATTTTTTTCTGTGAGTGTTCACCATTTCACTAGAGAAAGACATACTCCCCACTCTGTGGTTTTTTGATTCTTTATTGCAATGAAAGGAGGGGACTCTCCTACAATACTCCATATGTACTGTCCAGCTGGGAGTGTTACTGTAGCTCCCTTTAGTTTGCTGGATGCTGCCCATGTGCACGTGCATTGGACTGAGCTACAGCACTGCAGGACAAAAGGGCAAAGACAACCCCAATGTTGGCTGTGGTTACTCTGTACAGTGTGTGCAATATCAGCAGGATAAGCAATATCAGCTCAAGGTATTGCTGCTCTCGCAAGGAATAGGCTGATACAACTTTCTGTGGGACTATCCTACAACCTGGCCTCTGGAGCTGAGCTACCTTTAAAAAGTAAAAATATGGTTTAATCTCACTTAAAACAAAAACCAATCCCTTTGCACTGCATTAAACTGTCTAAGAATATTTTAGTTACTGTTGTACTGGTCTAACTCACACAGACTGATAAACTAAAGCCCCAGGGCTTTAACTCCTGCCACAGCCAGGTGATCTGAGTCAGTATTTATATCTTATTTTCAAAGTAGCTGATCTGAAGCTTCCTGACATGTGTAGTTCTGGACCTCTTCAAGATGAGCAGGCATCAGAAAAAGATTTATCCATTTCTCTCAAAAGGTGTGTTACCTGACTCAGTAAATCCAGGACAGGATAAGCGTTATTCCTGCTATGAACTTCCTGTCTGATAAAAATAGTTTCAATTTCTCAAAGGAAAAAAACCCACAACTTCAAACATGTAAAAGCCCCACAAGAAATTAACTGAATGAGTCATCATTTCACATGTGTGATAGCTTCTTCACAAAACATTTATTAGTAGAACAATAGAATCATTTACGTTGAAAAAGACCTCTAAAATTATCAAGTCCAACCACTCACCCAGAACTGCCAAGTTGTCGCTAGAGAATTTCCCAGATGAAGGAGTCACTTTATTACAGTCATGAAACTTGGGTGGGGAGAGGGAATATGGATGTTTCTAAACCCCATCCCCCTGGTCTGCTGAACTACAGCTGAAGTTACAATTTGTTTTCAAAGAAGCTGAAGAAATTAACAAAATAACTGTTGCTCAGGGGCAGACAACGTGCAATTTGCTATTGAATATGGAACAATGGGTGAATCATTCTTCGATCCACCACAGCCTCCTCATTTGTTTTCATTGCAAGCTGAACTCTTCTTCCAAGGCAGACTGTCAGGATCCTCAATGTCACCTGGGCTCTTTTGTTGCTGCCAGGAGCACATTTTTTGATGGACAGTAGAAAACCGTCTGGTTTTTCAATTCAGGTGCTCACTACACAATTCAGGCAAGAGCAACTAATAACCCAGGCTTTGCTGCTGCATTGATTTTTGGGCAAGGTGTTCTATCATTTTATGGCACTGAATTTAGACACAGTTGCTTTAATTTTCTCCTGAGGAAACATAATGAAATTTCTATGAAAGAAATACGCTTTCCCCCATAATTGCATCACCCTTCCTCCCCTTCCCCCCGCCCCCAGCAATTCCTCCAAGGACTGACATTTTTATTTCTTGGACATGACAATGAAAATTCCCATCCCAGTCTATGTAATCCCTCAGAATCGAATGTAAATGACTGCTCAGCAGTACCAATGGCAACTGAAAATCAAGTGGTTTTAAAAATGGACAGAATGAGAATTAACTGAAACTATGTACATTTTGACTGGGATATCCTCTTACCAGCATCCTATTGGATACTGTTCTTCTTTAGTATGAAGATTTCAGTATTTGTTGTTATAACTGAGGCAAGAATCTCTCCAGTAGCACTGCAGAAAAACATTCCATATATTCAAAGTAAAAGAACCCCTTTTCCCTAGTGAAACATTGCCTCTTGCTTAAACAAAACTGCACAATCACACTGAGTGGAGATGATTTTTTTCTAACCTTTTTCGTATAAAAATAAAACATCGAGCTGAGAGGCAAAGGCAAAGTAGTGAAGGTTAGCAGCATGGAGGTTTATAACACAAGTCAGTTGGAGAGTCACCATCTTATTTCAGAGAAAGTGTAAAATGTGCCATTCAATGGAAACTCAGCAAGGTCAGCACCTCTCTGTAGGAGTTCAGCAAAGATCAGTATCTCCAAGGCACTGTTATTTTATTAGCATGTTTGATTTTGGCCCTGAGAACAAGAAGACTGAGCAGAGGTGCCCAGATGACCACTAAAAGTGGTATACCAGGCACTTGTTCCCTAGGTTCACTGGAGATTTCCAAGCATGTAAGATGCTCTCAGACACACTAATATCTTTAAAGAAATATGACTAAGCTTTCATTTTTACCTGCTTCCTCTGAGAAAATGCTTTTCTTGGACAAGGAGAGGAAATGAGATTGAATTATGTCATCTTTTCCCTAACTGCTGACTTCAAAATTAAAGACAGCTCAAAAATAGCTCTCTAGGTTTTAATGTTCTTCAGTTTTTGGGATTCTAGAGCGCATTTGCACCATAAAACAGGAAAAACATCAAAAACAGGAGCATGGAAAAAGTGTTTCTAAATTAAAATTTACAGTACCACCTTATTAATGTTGTGCAGAGTTACAAATATCAAGAATAACACCAAATACTGCAAGAGCTCACCACCTGCTTTGTGTTCTCTTCTTTTTGTGTTCTCTGCCTGTAATTTTCTGTTGTTGAAAACAAATTCCCTCATCTGACTCTCATATTGGAGGAAAATGTGCACAGCTGTCATTATGCACACTTCGCCACAATTTCCAGGCCTTCTCTTCTTATTTCCAAATACCTCCTAAACTGATTCAGTCACAAGTAGTTGGCTCAGCTCATGGACTATCAATTTGCTGTCTAGATTGAATATAAATCTATTAAGCCAATATGCTTGGCTGTGTGCTGAGCAAATTAGGGAGCACTCACTTGAGATACTCCGCTGGCTGCCTGGAACAGGTGGTAATGGAAAGAAACCAGTTTGTTGGTGAGAAGAGCACATCACAATCAGAGAAGAGGCTTTCCCTACTGGGCCAGACGTGCTTTTCTTGCTACTCCTCTCTCAACTAGTGAACTTTGCTGCATCTAGATAAAGAATGAGAGTAGCATTAGTCAATCCTGCTCGAACGTCTCCTGTATCCATCTGTTTGCTTTCTAAATGGTTCCCCAAAGGGAGTTCACATGCTGCTTTTCCAAATGGTGCCTATGAAACTCTATCAGTTACCATTCTATACCTAGTGGTGATCTACAATAGGTTTTTCTTGAGATGTTGTTAACTGTCAGCATAAATGGAACAAATATGCAAATCCAATTTACATATTTAATACCACCATGGAGATGATGATTAAATTACCGTTATCGCTTTGAAAACATACTGTCCCATGCAAATAGCTAACAAATTACCCAAACACTTTGCTCAGACCTTTGCCTAACTAATGTTATTATTAATTGGCAATTGTGAACACATTTGGTGTCAGACACATTAAAAACATTCCGATCTCATCCCAAAGAAAAGATGTCTCAGTTAAACATTTGCTTCACCAGAGGTATAGCAGCTCTGTCAAAAACTGTTGGCCAACTGCAACTTGTAAGTGCTTGAACGTGCCTGTTTTTTAATTTCCCCCTGCTCACCCAGGCACACGCTGAGCAGAGAGCACCCTGATGTTACAGAGGCCACAGGCCAGCATGGATGCACCAAATCTGCAAACAGGGCAGAAAGGGGCTGAGAGGTCGTCTGGAGGTGGGTCATGGCAACGGGGAGCACCAGGTGCTGGCTGGCATAGCAGTATTGAATGTCGTTTGGGCCACCCTTCCCTTGTTCAGTTTCATTAACAGTGCTCCAGATGAGCAGGCTGGGGTCTGTGTAAGGTAAATTTGGCCCAGCAGGAGGGATGAGCCTGGAGGTCAGTATCCCCATTGCTGAGGAACATATTTAGTGCAGGTAGCTCGGTGTTCAGCTGCAGTGTGAGCTGCAGGTTGAGCGTGGGGGGGGGAGCAGGGCCCCAAGCCCAAAGCAAGAGGTCATGGACTGCCAAAGGGCACAGCAACTCCAGACTTTATTGTGCTTGGACTGTGAGGGTGTAAAAGCCCAGGGGTTCCTTTGTTCGGGGTCCTCCCTCAGAGGAACCAGCTCAAGCTGTTATTTTGTTGTTGTACCATGATTAAATTATTTTAAGGATCAAGATGTCTGAAATTCTGCTGTGGGAAACCTGCTGGAGTGGCTCCTGAATGATCAGACAGGCAAGTTTCCTTAACATCCATCCTGGAACTGCATGTCAAGAAGCACAGGGTTCCGCTAAGCTGCTGTGCCACAACACGGTGTTTGCTGTGACCTTCACCCGCAAAGCTGTGGGGAGCCTTTGGTGTGCTCTGAGTGAAGGGGGGGGAATCCTCCTGGGAACCCGGGATAAGGCAACCCTGGGTGTTTGTACAGACTGGTGAACAAGATGCTGTAAAGCAGCGTCATGGAAAGGGATCTGGGGTTCCTGCTCAGTGACAGGTGACAAGAGGAGGGACAGGCACTGATCTCTTCACTCTCGTGACCAGCGACAGGACTCGAGGGCATGGCTTGAAGTTGTGTCAGGGGTGGCTTAGATGTTAGAAAAAGGTTCTTCACCCAGAGGGTGGTTGGGCACTGGAACAGGCTCCCCAGGGAAGTGGTCACAGCACCAAGCCTGACGGAGTTCAAGAAGCATTTGGACAACGCTCTCAGGCACACGGGGACATGACTCTTGGGGATGGTGCTGTGCAGGATAGTCTGTAACCCCGCCATGAGCTGAGCGCGTCACTGCGGACGCCGCCGAGAGCGGAGGGGCCGAAGACTGGCGCCCGGCGGCACCACGGCTCTGCTGCGGGGAGGCCCCGGCCGGGCAGGACAGCCGCTGTGCCCCAGGTTCCCTCCTGTACCCCAGGTTCCCCCCGTGCCCCAGGTTCCCCCGCGTTCCCGGCGGGAGGAGCCGCCCCC
>WEIV01006887.1:253033-268223 GCA_013390005.1 Calyptomena viridis
ACGGCTGGCGCGCGGTTTCCGGCGGGCTCTGCCGATGGCGTCCGGGTTGGAGAGCGAGCGGAGCGGGGAGCAGCGGGAGCGGGAGGCGCTGCCGCCGCAGGTGGGGTGCCCGGCCCTGCCTTGTCCCGGCGCTGTTCAGCCCTTCTGTCCCCCAGGCTGAGCTCTGAGTGCTGCGCGGGGTCGGTGCGGAGGAGGGGCACCGGGAGGGGCGGGACGCAACCGGGAACTGGTTTCGTACGTTTTGTCGCTTACGGTGTTGATCCGCTTGGTGTGTCACTTATTACATGTTTCTGTGGTTACACCTTTGGGAATAGCCTGGATCTGTCGTCTTTACACCGTCTCTTCGGATTTTTGTATACATTGATTAAGATGACACCACTCCCAGTCCCCGGCCTTCTCTAGGCTAAACAACCCCGGCTCTCAGCCCTTCCTTGAATGAGGCATAAAAGGCAACTCCTTCTCCTTGTTTTCCTGGCTTGTCTTTCCTAAAGAGTCGGTGTCCCTCCATTTTAACATTGGTCACGGAGTAGAAGTACCGTGAAGTTCTGTGTGTTCGTGAAGAAGTGTGGCAGCCTGTTTTCATCGAGTCACTATGTTACTTGCTTGGTTATATGTTGCTGTAGTGTGAGCCAAGAAGTAGGAGGTGCCCACTCACGGCTGCTTCGGTGGAGTTGCCATGACTTGGAGACCCGTGCTAATCCCGATCCGTTTCGTTCAAACCCTGCCTATAGGCCATGTTTGGTACTTGTGCTGGTTGTTGTTGTTGTAACTTGTAGGTAGAGTGAGAGCTGATGTTGTAAATGGCACACCAGTTAGGTGGCATGGCTTGTTTGGAAGTGTCAGGGGTGGGGATAACTGCCTAAAAAGAAAGGTGTATGAGGAAGGCAGGGTATGGAAAAAGTATGAGGTTATGATGATGGGCTTTTGTCCAAAGGAAGGCCAGAGTAAGCAGCAACCAAATCTTGATGGGCAAAGATATTTTCAGAAAAAAAGGAATGGGAAAATGGTGCAAATAGCCTGAGACGTACATGGCAGTGACGTCTTTTCTCAAGGCAAAACAGAGACAAGACTTCACATAACATGTTATGTGGGCGTCTCCTTTGTACATCTCAAAAAATGGAATCACTTTTTGGCAATAGAAGTTCCCTTCAGTGTTTTCCCCCTTTTTGACAAGCATTTGAAGAGAAATTCCTTTAACTTAGCAATAGTGAATCATACTACCCTGGAAAAGTTTGTTGATATTGTTAAGATACCTTTTGTGCTATTTGAACTAGTGTATGATATGTTTAAGAGTGCACCTTTGCTCAGTTCAACCTCTTGGATGTTCAGCAGATACTCTTTAACAGGAAGGAAAACTTATGTAGAACACTGTTATCCTACTTTACCTTTTCTTCTCAGTTGGTGCCACTTGTATTTGCTTAGAATGCTAGAACAGCCCTGGTTGGAAACACCCTGTAAGATCATTTAATCCAACACCTTGTGCGAAAAGGAGCCTAGATGGGATTATGTAGTGCTCTGTTCAATCACATCTTGGAAAGCTTAAGAGATGGGGTTAAGGAAACTTTCCTTTCTGACCATTCAGGAGACACTCTGGCAGTCACACTCCTCTGTTGGGACAGAAGCCCCTCCATACTGGACAGCTCCAGTGAGCTGATGGGTGCCCTGCTTGACTCCCTACACACCCCACTTACGCACAGTCAGGCCAAGTTTCTTTACTGGCTGACCCCAGGTTTCCCACAGTAGAATCTCAAATGTCTGGATCCTCAATTTAATGATGGTACGAAACACAAAACCAGCTTGAAGTGGGTGCCTCGAACAACTGAATTCCCTTGAATTCAATGCGTATGATAGTCTGGGGTCTTTCTGCTGGGTCCTGGGCTCCTGCTGTGTCTTTCCCTGTCTGTTCTGGCCCCACAGGTCCCTGTGCCCTTTGTTGTGTAAAGGGTCGGCACCAGTTCATGGCCTCTTGCCTGGGGTTCCCACCATTTCCTGCCACCTAGAGCACAACCTGGAGCTCACACTGCAGCTGCACACCAAGCTCCCTACAGTGAATGTATTTCTCAGTAGGGATTCCACCCATTCTCTCCACATGGCTCCCTCCTTGTGAAGAGAGAACCTCTGCCCTCTTTATAGGAGCTCTTTAAGTACTGGAGTACTGTGATGAGTTTCCTCCCTTAGAAGTCTCTTCTCCAGGGAGAAAAGACCTAACTCCTTCAGCCTTTCGTCATAGGGCATGTTCCCCATCTTTGTGTCTTTCCTTTGGACACTGTCCAGTCTGTCTGTGTCGTTGAACAGTGGGGCCAGCACTGCACACAGTGCTCCCGTGCAGCCTGACAAAGGCTGAGTAGAGTGTGCCAGTGATGTCTCCATCTCTGCTAGAGATGCCCCTGCAGATGCAGCCCAGCATCCAATGTGCCTGTGTTGCTGCAGCAGTGCCCTGCTGACCCCTGTCAGCTTGTCCACAGGACCCCCAGATCCCTTTCAGCAAGGCTGCTTCCCAGCCACACAGATCCAAACCTACACTGGGCTTTTGGATTATATCATCCCACATTCAGGACCTTGCACTTGCTTGTCTTTGTTAACTTTCATACTTTTATTGGTAGCCCTCTTTTCCAGCCTCTCCAAGTGTCTCTGTAGGATGTCTTGCCCTTGTGATGTATTGACCACCCAGTTTGGTGTCATCAGCAAACTTGGTGAGGGTGCTTTCAGTCCCATCAACCAGATCATTTATGAAGATGGCAAGCAGCGAGTTCCCAGTATTGATCCAAGCCTGAGTAAAAAACATTGATAAATGTTAATTTAACATTTAATTTTACTTTTTTAATTGAAAGTAAATTACTTTCTGTAAATGTCAGACATTATTGCAGTAGTTTATGAAATAATAGTTTTCCTCTTTTCTTACTTGCTTTTATTTACATCAACAGTTTAACATGAAATTAAAGTGTTCTTTGAGGATGTTGTATAAAAATTTCACTTTTACTTCTTACCAAATCTCTGTGGATGGTTTTTACTTTTTTTGGTTGATACCCCTAAAATACTGTTAATTTGAAGTAAGAGTATTTTACATGTATCATTAACCACTTTTGTGATGTTTTTGTAGTAACCGGATTGTGGTGTTAAAACCACTGCAATCTGGGGAAAGGGCAATGAATTTGTATTTAACCTCTCATCGTGTTTAGGTGAGTCTCCACTTAGAGAGGCAGTAAAGCTGAGGAAGGAGGTTTGGTTGCTGGAGGAACACTACAGCAATGAGCCACAGGGGCTCACATAGAGGAAGTGTTGATGTTGGGGATGAGACACTGAGAATGTGTGGGGAAAAGGGGGGCAGGTTGGTTTTGGCAGAGTTTGAGTTGTTACTAGAAAGCATGGTGTCTTGAGTGTGGCATCTCAAGAACTGAACAGCCTTGGAGAAGGTGGGAAGAAAGGTGTCAGAAGTGATCAGACTGTCCAAGGACACTAAAGGTTTTGAGATGAAAAAAATTAGGCTGAAAATAAAGTTAATACAAGAGAGTTCTGTAAAATCATTAAGTGATACGGAGAAGGAAATAGAGAATTGCTGTCAGCTGTTTCTTTCAACTCAAGAACTAGGTTGTATTAATGGATTTGCAGGTAGCTGGCTTAGAGCAGACAAAAGAAGTGAACTTTCAGATGATGCACTGAGAAATTGTAGGATCTCTTATATAGCGTGTTGCAAATACTGACACTGCACTTCTATCCAGACAAAAATAGCCTAAAAGCAAAAATACATGTTGGAAGTTATTGATTGAAAAGTTGCTGAGCAGCAAATTGCTGGAGGATACAGGAATGTTTTGGAAATGGCTCACTTTGGACTTAACCCTGTATACACTTTTGTCAGCTTCCGTGGACATTGCTGGACAATTTTCAGTTGGGATACTAGCTTAGATTCTCAGTTCTGAGAATCTTAGAGCACTCAGGGAAACAGAAAGGAATATAATTTGTGAAATAATTGGCACTATGGTTCTTCAATACATTTTTTATGAAGTGTAGGGAGGGATCTGGAAACAATGACATTGTTTTCTACAGAATTTAACCATTAGAGGTGCTCGGTCCCTATATGACACTTGAGAAACTTAAAGTGTGACTTGTCAATTCTTACTGAAAGTGCACATTACAGAGTCTGTATTATTTTTTCACAGTGTTATCTTTTCACTTCCAAGCAACCTAAAGCTAAGTCAGATTCTCTGATTTCCAGGGATTCCTGTATCCACTGAAACATAAGTTAATGATCAAATGGCTTGCTTTGCTGTTGCTTGTGGAATTACTGGATCATCTTATGTATGTTCTTGAACTATTTCTTTTCCACACAGTAAGAACTGAAACTTGAAGTAAGGAGAGGACATGTTGAAGGTTGGGAGTTTTCCCCCACCCCCTTTTCTGTACCAGAGTTTTAGGATATGTTAGCAAAAGTGTATCATAAGCATTTTATCCTTTACAAGTCCATGTGGGACGAAAGATGCTGTAGATTCCTTTATCACTGATTTGGCTGATAGAAGAACTTGGGAATGAAACTTTTTTTTTAACGCATTGCATGTTTCCTTTTTCCATTTATATAGCCAATAACCTAATATTAAGCCATGTAAGAGGGCAACATTTTTAAGACTGTAGCTACTCTGTTATTTCTGTGAAAAGTCAATTTGTCATTTTATAACATGAAAGCGTGAGGATGTCATAGTTGCCATGTCAGTACTCTGCTGTCTGCCTTTCAGAACTGGAACTGGCTTGTTACCTGTGTAAGTGAGAACAGATTAATGCCTTAAGTGTATTGACTTTCTCTGCTTTATTTAGGATACTTTCATTATGGTTTAACTGTGTGCTGCTATAGTGGTGGAACAGCAGGCTGGTTGAGGAAGGTGGTTGTCCTGCTCTGCTCTGCACTGGTGCAGCCTCACCTTGAATGTTGTGGGCAGACATTAAGCTCTTAGAAAGCATCCAAAGGAGGGCAATGGAGATGGTGTAGGGCCTTGAGGGGAAGCCGTGTGAGGGGTGGCTGAGGGTGCTTGGTCAGTTCAGCCTGGAGAAGAGGAGACTGAGGGGAGACCTCATTGCAGTTACAACTTCCTCGTGAGGGGAAGTGGAGGGGCAGACACTGATGTCTGCTCTCTGGTGACCAGTGACAGGACCCAAGGGAATGGCCTGAAGTTGTGTCAGAGGAGGTTTAGACTTGAAATTAAGAAAAGGTTTTTCGCCCAGAGCATGGTTGGGTGATGGAACAGACTCCCCAGGGAAGTAGTCACAGCACCAAGCCTGACAGAGTTCAAGAGATGTTTAAACAATGCTCTCAGGCACATGGTCTGACTCTTGGGGATGGTGCTGTGCAGGGCCAGGAGTTGGACTTTGATGATCCTTGTGAGTCCCTTCCAACTCAGGATATTCTATGATTCTGTGATTCTGTGAACAGAACTGGAAGAAAACTACTAAGGCTTTATCTCGGTGTGTTTTGACTGTCTTTGCAAAGGCAGGAGATGTATAGGAACTTTTCACAGCTGGCTAACTGTAAAGACAGTTATTTGGTGTTTGCAATCCTGGAAGCTCCTGCCTTTTACTTTGGGAAATACATTTGGGAAGCTGCATAGGCCTTTGCTTCTGATAATCTGAGAAGTTTGCAGACGTAACTGTACTTCAGCAGTTCTGTTTCTGAAAAGATGAGATGTTCAACCTGCTCACCTTAAGGAGCTTTTTGTTATGAAATATTGAACTTGCACTTCTTTTGAAGAACCAACATGTTGCTGAGTTCATTGATTGAAGTTTCTCTTTTAAATTCTGGAACGTATTCTTTTATTTGTGTAGTCTGTCTTCCCAACTGCATTGATAAAACCCAGTAGCTGTTAATGTTTCTGACAGTGATCAGTAATCAAATAATTAAGTGTTGACATGCAAATTGTTATTAAGCTTCAGAAACAGCATCTTTTTTTGATGAGTGTGATAGTTCCTGACACTGCTGTTTTAGTTTACAAGCTTACAGCGAGAAAATAATCTGATGGGTGTTTTGGTAAGTGCAGGGGATGTGTACTTTTCCTAGTGATGAACACTTCTTTTCTTGGTGAAAACTATCAATTTTGGATTTTCAGTTTTGGACTATTCTTGCATTGGTGCTATCATATGGTATTTCTGTATTTTAGGGTTGCTCTTTTGTTACTTTTTTTTTTTTCCCCCAAGACTTTGAGTCTTTCACTCTGTGGCCTCAGAGAGTGATGTGATTTGACCATTCCTTGGGCAGAAAAGGCTGCCCTTTAATTGTTAAGGATTATTGACAGATTGCAAGTTTCTGTTTATAGTAGATATTGATTTAAAAGAAAAATAAATTGAGCATAGGTAAGTAAGACCTCTCTCAATATTTCAAACAAATATGATCTGTTTTTGAAACAATGTAAATAAAATGATACCTTTACGCAAGTTCATTACACAAACAGGAAATAAGGTACTTAGTTTTGCCTATTTACATTTCTGAAAATATTGCCTTCAGATTTGCAAACCATTATTTTTGGAAACATCTTGTTTGATGTTCTTGACTTAGACCTCTACCTTTAATTTTGGCTTACAGGTTTTTTTTTAATTTTCTTTGAAAATATAATTTAAAATTAAAAAAACCCCTAGTGTGTAATAATATCACTGAGTTCATCGTATTAGAGCTCTAAAGAACGTGTGAAATCAGCAGGTTTACTTGAAGTACTATCAAGTACTTCCTCATAAAAGCCTAACAGTTGGCTTTTTGCAGTGATTGGTATTTGCCGAGGTGATGGAATGCTTTGGCAGTATTTTACACTTCACTTTTCAACAGAAAATTGCAGAAATTTCTCCTTAGACAGAAATTAGTAGTAAAGCATATCTGTAAGGGCATAAAGAGCTGTTATTTATTGGAAGTTGCTTCTGTGCTGTAGTACTAAAGACATCCTTTTTGTTCTTTCCCTTTTAAATCCTTTATGAAGTATTGCATCCCTGAATTTCCTTGTTGAAGGAAATAAGCATGTCAGCATTATTATACTCACTTAAAGCTGTGATATTAGGGGAGTAACAGCACTGAGAAATTAATACTGCCTTTCACAAAAGGTTTTCAAACTGTTGGCAAAGCACCTCTGTATGCATTTTTGCAAGCAACATGTTTGGTTGAACTGACAGGTCATTATAGAAGGTGAGAGATCAAGACAGATGTCTTCACTGTTATATTCTGTAAGGCCTTCCCCCAGAGCTCGCGTTGCCACGGGAGTGGAGAGGTCCCTCATTAACATAATGACATAATGACATACCCTTCTCCAGATTCCTAGCAGGAGCAGCTACCCCAGTGCTTCTGCTTATCTGCTGTGGCTGCACCGGCACGAGCAGATACAGTCACTGCCTCCCAGGTGGTTCTGAGCGAAGGCTGACATCTGCAGCCAGCTCCTTAAATCATGTCTGACTTTTCTGTAGTGATTATTGATCACAAGAAGCTTAAATGATTGAGTTGGTGGTCCTTTCAGTGGCCTGTCTTCTGTGCCTTTTGGGAGCTAAAAATGACAAAGAGTGGTGATGTTTCCAGCTGGCACAGCCGTGCCTGGAGGTGGTGGTGGTACAGGCAGAACTCTGACTTGGTTGTGATTTTGCAAGTTGGGGTTGAAACTAAGATCTTTCTTGTGTTTCCACTGCTTTTCTTGGAAAAGCTTTGTGGATTTAACAATAATTAGAATATTGAGAGTAGAAAAACAGTCTCAGTATTCACAAGAATAAGTGTGTTTCTCAGACAGGGAATTGGTATAAGAGCATCAAAACTGCAAGGAAGGGTATGTTCAGGCTCCCTCAAGGTAAGCACTCCGGCTCTGATCTTTGGGGTGATGGAAGCTGGGAGGTAATACGTGCCACAGCAATCTTTCTGATAACTGATTATTGAAACAATTAAATGAGTGAAGTGTTTCATATGATAGGATGGGAGCTGATCCTGAAATTAGAAAGAAAAGCTCATGTGTATTTTGGGTGCCTTATGTTGATGTCTGAATGACTGTTCTAGGTGTTAGATTTTTTTTAACTTTTTAAACAGAAAGCTGTTGCTGAAAGGAGGTTTTTTCCACACTTCTTCAAAGTGCACATTTTTTCCTTCGTTCCTTGTGCTTAAACTGGTAGCCTTGATCACCTTGCTAGAATGGCAACTTGTAAGTTAACCTGCAGAAAGCTGCATCCTGCTTTTGATGAGATTCATTTTGTGTCAGGGTGATCCTTGACATGGCTTCCCCTAAGGCTGCAGTGCAAGGATAGGCCTGGGTGGGTACATGTGAGGGGGAGTGCAGAGAGGAACAGTATGAGAGTGGAGCCCTGCCCTTCAGTGACACATAGCCAGTAGAGCAGCTTAGCTGTTGTGGTCTGTATTAAATATTTTTGTCATGTTATATTGATCTGATGATGTGCTGTACAGTTTCTTCTGGTTGCTTGTAGGGAAAAAGAGACTTCTTTTGGATGGAGAAATTGTCTATTGAATGGTGGTGATCATTGTCTGAAGAACTAGGAGTTGATCATAGTTAAAGATGGAAAATGCATGGACTCTGTAGTGGTATTAAAAACTTTCTCTGGCTTTGGTGAGAACTGAAATGGTAAAGGGAGTTTGGGTTAGGAAAAAGTGTTAGTCAAGGTTTCTGTGAGCTTGAGGGAGAGTTTTTACCCCTCAGTGACACCCCTCCGTCCCTTCTGGGCGTCTCTGGGGGACTGTTGTATAACAACCTCAATTTATTGTGTGACTTAGATCTTGGCTGTGGTTAGTGTCTTTGATCTTTTCTTCTTCTTCCTGACGTGGCATGGTTTCATTTTTACAGTTTTTGGTGTTTGTGTCTGCAGTGTTTTACTGGCTGGTTTAGAGAAAGTGTTTTTCTTTGTTTAGTGGATACTGTTGTCAGCAACTCTAATGACCTGCTTAATGAAAACCAGAAATCACTTTCCTTGAACTTGGTTTCCTCCCATACCTGCTTGTGGTAAAGACTACAGAGTTTGGCTTTGTTCACCATGGGAAACATTGATAACATTGTGCTGTAGAGTAATTATTGTTTTAATAGCAGCTTATCAAGTGACTTTTCAGAGTGCTTTGCCAGCCTTGGACTTCACCTTGTGCTTATTTCAAAGGGGACTATGAGCACCTTTATTAGAGTATCACAGAAGTACCTGGTGTAACGTGATGCTTGCCTTTCTTGAGGGTTGTTGCTTGTAGTGGCCCTCTGTGTTCCTGTGTATCATGCACAGTTATTTGCATAATTATTGCATTGCTCTTGAGATAGAGGTATTTCAGAAATGTAGCACCCTGTATTTATGGAGAAAAAAGTTAAAAATATTTCAGTGGTGACCTAAAATGTACCTGATGTTAAGTAGTCATTTGTAAAGGGGAAAGCATAAATTATTGGATGTTTTTGTGGTATGATAAGTATTAATGAACCTTAAAGTGAATTAGATGCTTGAACTTCTGTGAGTTGACAGATGTGAAACTGTTAAAGTTGGCCTTCATAAATAGAAAGGTAAGTCTGACAGGGGACTTAATTAGTTTTTCTTCCTTTTCTACATTTTGTGAGATGCTAGTAAGCCCTGCAGCTTTACAAAAGACAAGTAGAATATAAGGGTAATTTTTGAAGCTAATAAAGTAGTGTAGGCAGATTTTCCTCCTCATCCCCGCTTGAAGTAATTGTGTATGAGGGGAAAGCATTACCAGTAATAAAAAGTGAATATTGTAATTTAAGGGAGCTAGATAGTTTTTAGAGATAGAAAGATTCAGAGGGTATTGCTGCTAACACTCTAGTCTTGGGTGAAAATGATAATTTAGGTGAAAATATGTCTTGTTTCATATTTTTAAATGTCTGGGCAGCTTTCTTTTATTTATTTATTTGTAATTTACATACATATATTGTTAAGAATCGTCTGTGTTTTGTATCTTTGTCTAAAAAAACCTCTTTCATCTGATGCTTTTGTTTCTGTCCTTCTCTTTTTAACAGCCTGGTGGTGAACCTGCCACTACAGATTCATCTTGCCCAGTCCTGTTTCATTTAGTATTCAGGAGACAACAGTCTGTAGCCTGATGATGATTTCTAGTCAATCTGTGTTCTAAATATGTATTCTTCAGCCAAATTGTTGATCCACCTCTTTCATTAGGATCGTGTATCTCAATTACTGAAATGCTTACCTTTATTTTTTCTGTTTATTTTAGATCTAATAAAAAGTATAAAAGCTTCTTTTATTCCTTATTTATAACATTAACCTCATTTTATGTGGTATTTATTTGTAACTTCGGTAGCATGAAGGAAATAGTAATTATGTTTAAAATATACTTCTTGTTATGGGAAAGGATAAGAGCCTAAATCTTCCATGACAGGCAGAGAGCATATTCAATGAAGACATGTTGACAAGCTGAGTTCAGTTGGCCTTTATTTGAGGTTTTATAGATTTATATGACTGAGAGCTGCTAAAGGGTGGAAGGGAGCTGTTGACTCCAACTGCAGTTCTTTCTCAACCAAAAGTGAAATGGAATATTCAGAAAGCCTGTCCTTTTCTATGTCTACATCTAGGCAATGTGTTTGCTGTTTGCTATTGGAGCAAACAAGCTTGGAGTCTGTTTTTGTTTTTATTTTTTCCCATCTGGAGCTATATTTAGGTTCCCTTTATATCCCGTATTTCGTCTTTGTCCAGTTACAAGCTTAACTTTGGAGTCTGAGTGGCTTGTAGACATTTTGTGAGTTGCATTCTCTTGTCCATAGATGTATCATGTTTTGTTATTTTATTCTAGTCAGATGAATGTGTTTTTAAGACAAAAGGGTCATCATTGTCTATATGGACTAGAACAGAAGATACCAGTCGGTGATTTCTGCATGAATTTTTAGGTGTGTTGTCCAGAATGTCTTAGGGTGGCCAGGGTTAGCCAGTGAGCTGTCTGGATCGTGGAGGGATAGCAGGAAACACACCTGGAGTGTGGGGAGTCCAGGCTGGGTTTGGTGATGCTATGTTATGCTTAATGACTTTTTCACTCTCACAGAATTATAGTCCTGCTTATTCTTTTGTTGTTTTGTTTATTTATAAACTGGAAAATTATTTTGATATTGTAATAAATGTCTCAGTGTGTTCTTAACTCATTCTTCCTTTATCCCTGCCTTTTGAATTGAATTCTAAGAGGTAGCATTCACTCTTGTAGACTGTCAGCTTCATTCTAGAGATTGACATCCCAGACTTGGCCTCTTTATTTTTGTTTGGTTTGCAGTATTCCTTTGTTTAAAATTAAGAAGTGGGTAGCAACCTGGCTTTGCATTTAAATGCATTAGAAAGTTTGTCACCTGGGGCTTCTAAGAAAGTAGAAAAGGAAGGTTTAAAAGGGTGGTTTGTTTGGACACTGATGTGTAGTATTTTGATTTTTTTTTCCTTTGTTTAGCTTTTTGTTCTTTGTGTTGTGCCACTTTCAATAGTACCTAATGACAGCGTTCAAAAATACAGCTGCTGTTCTACCTTGTAATTAGTGCTTTTTAAAAAAAACCCCAACCTTTCAATCTTAATTTTTTAGCATATATTTCTCTTCTTGGAACCCTCACCGTATCAGGTCATCCTCCTGCAAGCATCATTTTCTGTTAGGACAAAACCTGCAGATTTCCTTCTTGGGTGTATCAGAATGAGTGAGACTGGCCTGTGGTAGGGAGGTTATTTTATTGTGCAATGCACAGGCTTGTACGTGGAGAGCTATTTGCTGACCAGGAGGAAAGACCTCAACTAGTTGTCTGATCTTCTGAGATTTTTTTTTTGTTTCTTTGTTTTAAATACTGGTATTTTTTAAACCTCTGTGTGCTCCCTTGGCTTATGTTTGACAGCACTTTTTGGTAAAACTTTATGTTTCGTGATAAAAATTCCAAACTCCACATTCATCATTTGTTTTGATTTTAGTGATTTTAAAAGAAACACCTCAAACAACCAAAAGCATGCTCAAAGTTGCAAGACTTATCTAGCACAAAATTAGGGTTGTAATAATGTAAATTAACTTTCCTCCTATTTAATTAAGGTGTGATGATATATTGCACTTCAGGATAAAGAGTTTCCTAATGACAACTTACGTTAAAGTAGACTTGCTTCTGAAAGTCACTAGAGGGAACTTAAGAGGCTGAACAGGCAATGCTTTTATTGATGTGGCTTTTAAAAATCCTTTTCAGGAATTGAAACTGTCTTCAGTGATGGTTGTTTTTTCAGAAGCAGTAGTGAAAGTATTTCTAGTTTTATCTCCATAACCAGAAAAGGAGGAACATTCTGCAACCCAAAATGCTCATCTTATATGTTATATAAGCATATGTTATATGCTTATCCTTGAGTGTGTTTGTGGGGACTTCTGCAGTTCCAAGTTTTGCATCTGGCTGAGATATTTTCAAAGTTGAATGTGCACAGATAGACTTGCTAAGAGCTGTGCTTTGCAATGGAGTAATTGCCCAGAGAATTTTTTGAATGACAAACTCAGAAGACCACTGTATCATATAATGTATTCAGTTCATGAAGGTTGTAATAGGAGAAGACTTCTCAGAATGAAGAATGGGAGTCGAATGCCTTTGTGTCATTCTTATTTAGGATGATGGGATGAAATTGGGGATAGAGGAGCTGCGAAGCTGTAGCTTGAGGAAGGAGAGTGTGTAATATGTTCTAGCTGAATTTCCCCTTTAACATATAATCCAAAAGTATTTTTATTGTTGTCTAAAAGGAAAAGGTCTCAAGCACAGTTCTCAACATTGTGTATGGTTGTGTCAGTGTGACTGGCAGAGGTATGTCTGTAAAGAAATGCTACTGAATTCCACCTGGTTATTTTTCTTCTCTGTTCATCTTAGATCAAAAGTAGTTATGAAAAGAAGAAGTGCAAGTTGCTAAAGGATCTACAAGGTGAAGATACAGGGATGCTTGCTGATGTGAATGAACGTGTGGGACAACTGGAAAAGGTGATGGAACTGTAAATCATTACATTGGATTGTTAGCTTTACAGCATGTTGGTGTGAACAGAAGCTGATCTTTAAGATGATCTTTTAAGATGATCTTTAAAAAACTCCCTATTGGATTTCTTTATGCTTGGATATTAACTTTTTTTTTAAGGTGGAAATAATCTTTTACTCACAAAGAGGAAAAATTTCTTTCAGTCAATTTCAGCTTTAATTTCTATCAAATGCAGAAGAGCAAGTGCTGTTAGACAAGCATAGTCTCATGGGAAGAAATCTGGGGGATCCAAGGCTTCATAGCAGTCTCATTTGTGGTCATTCAAAGGTGAAGCCATAATGGAGCCTCTGAATATCACATCCTTTTAGTGTAGCAATCTGTGTGGATATTTCATCAAAGGAAAGATGTGTATTGATGATGTAGTGGTACCTGAATAAATAGATTTGACCAAAATAAGTGTAGTGTAGTAGATACTCTATGTATAGTTATAGTGTCTTAGTTCCAGATTGAAAAAAACAGATTGAGAGGGGGAAGAAAAATTGGTTATGGATGTGAAGCATGCCCCCACTGCCTCTACCCCACCCCATCCCTGCCCCCACAGAAGAGAGAGAGGGTAGTAAAAGTAAAATATAGCTATGTGTGGTTTACCTTTTTTCAGTGTGGTTTGATGAGTAGGTTGTGATTATTTTTCTTGTGTGTGGGTGATTTGGTTTACTGGAGATCATTTACAAACATTTACTTGAACATTCTGTGCAGAAAAAAAAGAAAAAGGATAAGCATTCAAAAAAAGCTAAGAAAGAAAAGAAGAAAAGTAAGAAACAAAAATCTGAAAAGAAGGATGACTTACTTGATAGTTCTTCGGTAAGTAAGAAATTTTAAAATACTTCAAATTGCAGTCTTAAAAATTTCTGTCTCTGTGGGTAGACATGGTTAGTAAAATTTAGACTCACTCTTACCATTTTCTTTTAGAAAAAACTGGCAAAATTTGTCAATTTTAATATACTGAGTATTTAATCAGTTTAACATAAGCTGTTATGTGGTGCTTGTGAATTTTATAATATCGAATTCACTCATTAGAAAGTAAGGAACTTATACTTTTCTCAGCAGAGATAAATTGAAAAAAATCCTCTTTTTGAGGAATTTTCGTATGAGGAAATATTCATAGGAATCCAGTTGTCCCTGGTGTATGGTAGAATGGTGTGTCCGAACCTGCAAATACTTGACTTTGATTTTAAGCATGAGTTACGTCTGCCGTTTTCCATGAATGTTCAACCATGGACACTCCAAGCAACATGGGAATTGTACAGGGTTCTGAAGGACACTTGCATTTGAATGTGCAGATGCCTTCACATTGAGGAGCACTCTGCCAAAACAATACGGAGACTGCATTAGAAATCTGGGTGCTGCTTTCTGGCCACATTGTGGAAAACATCCTCCCAGCATTTTGGTGTGAGTCAGGTGGCACTGGGATTTTTAATTCTCAGAGAATCTCTTATGTTGAGTGAAGGAATGTGCAGTATGATGAGATTTATTTTTCAGGGACTGATATCAGAGATGAACTACGATATCGGTGTGGGAAGTAACCTAAGGCACAAATGTCCTGTATTTCACATGGGGGTACCAAACCCCTTCAGACCACAACAGTGACTCCTAAGATACAGCACAGTCCTGGCTGTAACTTGTATCCAAAGTCTGTTATTCCTATGACAGGTTGCTGTAAATAGCAAAGCAACTGTTCAAGGGAGTCCTGTTTGCTTCAAGTGTCAAATCTCAGTACACAGTTCGTAAGTGCAAGTGTAGGAAGCTGGATATGAAAGAGGAGGAGATAGCATGTGCAGTGCTTTATATTGTACTGTGTAAGTGGTTTTGCTTTTTTTTTAGTGTAAAACATATTTAGTAATGAAGTAATGCATTTTTTAATTTTGTTTTTGTAATGTCATAAACCCAATTGGTTTTGGTTTTATTATGACAGTTTTAGCTTTAGTAGTGTTATGCAAGTAAACTGCCAGTATGAGCAAGTGTTACATAATGTGATGTGCTCATGAAGTATGGTGGAGTCTTTTGATTATGAAGAACAGTCTTCTATGGGAATATCAATATTCTCTTTTTATTATCAGTATTTTTAAATATTAAATGGTATTATATTAGTAATGCTAACAGGGTTAATTTTGACTATCAATGTACTTGGTTAGTATTGCATTTTATCAAGTAATATGTTAAGGTATTATTATTCTTAACATTAAACTTTCTTTTTAGGATTCTTCAGTTGAATGGGTCGAGTCAA
>WEIV01006890.1:0-40168 GCA_013390005.1 Calyptomena viridis
TCGCCGACCGTCCCGCGACAGCTTGGCTCCATTCAGATATGTGTTTTGGTTTTGCCTTGTGGGACCCTCATCAGGAGGCAGGTCACGGCAGTTGCTACTGACTGGGATGGGACAGAGGTTCCTCATGCACAGGCAATGCCAGATGCAATTCTCTCCTGGTGCTGAGTGAGGCAGTGGCTGTACCTCTGCATGTCTGTGATGAAAGAGGAAGGAACTTGCCCAAGATACCTTTGCCCTTGGATCCATGTCATGCATCCTCCCTCTGGAGATGAGTGGGAAAGTGAGGAGGACAAGAGGGCTCTGGACTTAAGCCGATATGATTTCTTCCTCATGGCCATCTTCTGTCTAAGCCTCCTCCCCCAACACTACTGCACCTGTAAATACTCTTTCCAGAGCAAGAGGAACTGTCTTGAGTGATTGTGGGTCTGCTGATCTTCCAGGACCTCCTGCAGCACTGAGGTACTCTCATGAACACAGCACAGATTGGGATCATCATCTGCAGGGCATGTCCCAAGGCCAAGGGGAACATTTCTGGAAGCAAGGGAAGGGCTAATGGTCACTGGTCATAGAGCAGCCAGAGCTGTTGTCTTCACCTCCAAGGGCCATGGACTGAAGGAGGCCAATGGACAGGGTGTGCTCCCCTCCTACTACCCTTAGGAATCAGAAAGGGTCCACTTGCTCACCCATTTTCTCCCTCCTAGTATATGTCCTTTCTCCCTGGATAGCTTTAGAGAGGATCTGGAGAGAAAAGGACCATACAGGACAGAAGGTGGCATGCAGAAGAGTTTGTCTCTGGGAAAACACCACAGTGAAAGGATCACCAGAGACAACTAAGAGTCAGTGCCCCACAGAGGTAGAAAGACAGGCAGGCCCACCCTAAGCTGGCATTGTTGGGGCCTCAAGGCTATCCATTCCTCCTGCAAGTTCACAATGTCAGAGCTTCCTTTTCCCTCTTTTGACCGTGGAGACTTCCAACAGGACAAGGAATGAGGAGCAGAATTAAACATCTCACAGTTCCCTCATCTTGCTGGAGGTGTCCTGGAGCCAGCACAGGAGGGCCAGACACTACCCGCTATTCCCAGGAGGCTCTGGGCAGCACAATATTAAATATAGAAGATCAGGTTCTTTCTGGGGTATCCCTGTGGGAGATAATTGGCATTATTTTGCTGTGCTGAGGTCTCAGACCTCCTGCTCAAACACACCCACTGCCTTCCTCTTCCTATCAATGTAGCTGTGGCTACAGAACAAGGCACAGGGAGCCCCACAGCTGCTCTCATCTCAGGTAGTGACTGATACCAGGTAGAGCGGCCATATCACCACGATGCTGAACACGATGGGGATATACAGTGTCCTGCAGGTGGAGGAAGGGGAGGTCTCTGACTGTGCCTTGTACCTGTGTGTTGTACAAACCTCCTGGTGCAGGGAGCTTCCTGGGCTGTGCAACCAGTCAGGGGAGGGAGAGGATGTGTCTGTGCAAGGCTGAGCTCAAGGAAAGGTGAGCTTTTTGCTTGCAGCACTATTTCCTCAGTGCACCCAGAGACCTCCAGGTCATCATATTCTTCCATAACGGGTCAGTATCAGTGGCTTGAGAAGGAGAAGGTGGTGAAAGAACCCCTGCATTGGAACTGATTTCCCTGTGCACCCTGGGACAGGAAAATATTTGCCATGTTCTGTGCAGAGAACACGTTTCCATTTTCCTCTGTGTGCTCTGCACAGCACCAAGGGCTGGAAAGAACGAAAGACTCACCTGAGCCTTGCAGCCAATTCTTTTCAAAAAAACTTCTTTTTTTTTCTATGAATAAAAAAGCTTCATTTTGTTCTCTGATTTTTCCTCAGAATCCCATCAGAGTGGACCTTCCCATAGTAGGCTTTTTGTGAGAAGATAATGATGCTCATGCAAAGCTCCAGAGGAACTGCATCCCCTAATTCCCATAAAAGTGGGAATCCCTGAGTGGAGAGAAGCACAAGTGATGAACCAAGGTTTCTTAATGCCTTTGATAATGCCACAGGAAGGCATTCATATTAAAATTCATTTTACAGCAGACATATTTTTGCTCAGGTGATTATGGAGGCTGAATTTAGCAGTGTGGGATGATCTGAACTCTGGCTAAATTGCAATCCTTCTTCTGAACATTTGTAGGTCTGCAAAAGACAAATGTATTTCAGACATGGGTGCTTTCAGACTGGCAGGATCAGGAATATATGTTTGCATGCATAAGACTTCACTGAACTGTTTGGAGAGCTCCTTTGTGCACGGGGACAGGCCTCAGACAAGGGCATATGCTGTCAGGGATATTTTGCTGACATGGAGATACATGGATCACTTGTCTCCTCTGCTTCACCTCTATAAAAATTAGACTCTTCTCCCATCTCTCCTGGAGCTGCTTTTTACTTCTGTGTCCCTCCATATTTCTCCAGACACTTCCCAGGCACTTCTCCTAATGTTCTCATGCTTCTTGGCCTTGTGCCTCTTTAGGGGGGCCTTGTTCTCCCATTGGCCTTGCTGCATTTCTGGCTTTTCCTGCTCCTTCACCCCACCAGTGAGGAAGGAGAGAGGATCTGGATCAAGTCTGATGACAACATGAGGTCTGCAGCCACAGTGAGTGGTACCAGCTGCCCAATCTCAGACAGGGGCCACTTCTCCTTTGGAGAAGTTTTGATATTTCCTCTGATAAGAATAACTATAGGAGACTTTACCACTTCCTGGTGGCCTGGTCATATTCTTAGGAGTGAAATGATGTTCTAGGACCAGTCCCAGCTCCTATGGAGGTAACATGCTTTTACGGGTGGACATGGGACAAGCTAGGCTCACAGCAAGTTACTGTCACCACCACGGGGGAGGGCTGGATGGCAACGGTGGAGTCCTGGCACTGCCTGACACAGGGCTCATTGCAGCTGTTGGCCAGCGGGGTCGGGCCGCAGGGCTGGCAGGGCAGGCACAGGCTGTAGCAGGACATGTCTTGGGGCTGCAGATGCACCTGGCAGAGACAGTTGAGAGGAATCAGAGCACAGGGACATGTGAGGATCAGCTGGTCACAAGTCATAAGTCTATCATGTCACTGTGAGCATTTCAAAGGCTCCTGCTGGTGCCTGCCAGGAGGTAGAAACTGAGCAGTGACACAAAGATGTTTCTTGGCCTCATCTAGACACAATACTGCAAAATGTCACCAGGTCCAGTGAGGCTGCTGCCTATTTCTACAATGAAAGGCCTCCTCAGGCAAGTTCTAGACAGTGTCTGAGTCAGACCTTTGCTGTTCTTCCCCCTTCCATGACAAGGAGCACCACAACCCAGCATTGCATCTGCATGACCAAAAAAGGATTACAAAGGGAAAGAGGAGAGAGGTGGATGACAGAAAGAGAAGTTGGGCTGACTTTTATTGTGCCCCTGACCTGCCTCAGGCCCAGAGGTGGCTTCTGTGGAAGTGGTAGTTTCCTAAGGTGCTCATGGTGAATGGAAAACGTTCCAGCTCATGACATGGGCTGGGTAGTTGTTCTCCACAATACTAGCTGTGTTTTTTCCTGGTGTATGTCACACACATTCCCTCATGGAGGCTTCTTCTGAGTGTAGGGATTGAGAGGGTCCAGGATTTCCAGGGCAGGATTATTCAGTATCAGCAGAAGCCTCAAGTCCTGGATGGGTGCAGTGCAGGCAGGTGAGTTGGCCTGAACACACTGGTAGTGTTGTCAGTGGCCTTGTTAATAGGAGTAGGAATAGGCCCTGCACTTCTTGTCTGGTCACCCAAGGATTTTTCTTGTGTGAGGATATGCTGTGTCTCCCTTCTCTGCCTCCCTCCCTACAAAATGAGCCCTGTGGAGGCTGCCTGGTGCAGTTCCAGGTTCTGAGACGGCTTTTGGGAGTCCATTTTGGCACCAACCCCTAAATGCAACAGAGGCAGAGGAAGTGAAATTCCAATTCATGGTTTCCATGGACCATTTTCATCAGTGGTACCAGCTGACCCAGAGGTTTGAGCTAGTCAGTATCTAGAGGGATAGAGAAAGATGTCATTTTGTGGCCTGAACACAGTAAGCAAACCCCCACCTCACCTTTCCCTCCCCCAAAATACCAAATGGCAAAAAAAAAGTATTTATAAAAGTATTTGTTGGGAAAATCTGGAAAGAGCTCAGACCTATTGAGCATCAATGTAAGAGGACCAGATAAGTTGCAGAGTTGCTTACTTTCTCCAGCTTTTTTTGATGAGGGTACAGACATTGATTCATGGAACTACACCAAAGGGGATGTGGCCCTGGAGAACACTACTGACATTTCTGTAGATTGTTCCACAACAGCACATGCACACCTGGAGCTTTACAATCAAACTCTCAGCTGCCCTCCAAGAACATTGCTTTTATCTTGACACAGATTCTGTTACATCTCTGAGTCAGTCGGCGAACTGGGATGCCTTTGCTCAGTGAGTTGACAGGCAAGCGTTTGGCAGATGAATACAGCATGGATTTTGTGTATTCAGTCCCCAAGGCCCTATGGATTTTTTTAGTCTAGAGAAAAGTGTAACTCTGAGGTTAAAGGCATCACTTAACATAACAAACAGGTAAAGGCACTGAGTTGGATTACAGTGTAAATATAGACAGTAACAACCCTAAAAATATGGTGATAGAGCATCACTCTGTCATCAGAAACAAGCAGAAGTGAGCAACAGACACCAAGGTCCCTTTGGAAGATGCAGAAAGTGATTTATGACCAAAGAACACAGCATGAAAATTTAAAAGCCTACTCTGTAGATTTTGGTCATGAGCATACACTGGAAGCACTCCTTTTCTGTTGTCCTGGAAGGCTAGAACAACTGTGGGAAAAGTGATTTTGTAAACAACTTTTTGGAGAACCGTGGAATGGTTGAGGTTGGAAGGGGCCACTAGAAGAGATCACTTGTGGGGCCATAGAGTTCCTGGGCCTCAGGAAAGCTGCTCTGTCCTTGGGGAAGGTGAGGCAGAACAAAGCCCTGTCGTGCATTTTGCCACCAGCCACTGCAGCCGAGGGGGTGTTGGATTCATAGGGATGGAGGACTCCACTGTGGGGCCTGCTGGAGCTGATCCCAGAGCTGCCTGGGGAACACCTCAGCCCTACACAAGTAGCACCAGGTGAGCTGTGCCAGAGGCTGCACTGCAGGGTAAGAGGGCTGCATAGGGAAGTTGTTCCTGCTGCCCATGACCAGGCACACTGACCATGGCCCCTGGATCTGGTGATGGAGGGGAGGGACAGGTGGAGCAGGGATTGTGGGCCATTCTTAAGGATATTAACCCATTCCCAATTCCTGCCCTTCTTTGGCAACATATTCTGAGTGTCCTTGTCCAGCGCAGATTCAACACAAAGCAAGAGGAGGACTCTTCCCAAGAACTTGTGGAAGTTAAGGGCTCACTGGCCTCATTCTGTCAGGGCCCAAAAAAAGCCACCAGCTCCTACACAGCTACTGCCCAACTCCCAAGTCCAGATACCACCCGAGTACAGTCCCAGCTTCCCTTCACTTCCAGCTTTCTCCCCACTTCCCTCTCCCATGACAAACAGTCTCAAGAGCCGTCCTAGAAGAGAGCTGGAATCAACTGAAAGGTCCACGAGGCTGAGACCACCTTTTGGAGAAAGCAGACAAGGAGAAGATGCTTCAGACTCATCTGACTCCCAAGGAGAAAGAGGCAAGAGAAGTGAATAAGAGAGTGAGGAGCTGGGCTGGCTTTTACAATGGACCTTTACTGCCCCAGGCTGCCAGAGGCATCTCTTGTAGATGTGATCATTTTCTGAGAAACTTATCTTGATTGCAAAACACCCCATTTAAAATGCAAAACATTTCATTTAATGCTATGGACTGTGGTTTGGCTTCCTGAATGTCTGTGTTTTCATTTCCTGCTTTATTTCAGGCATACTTCCCAGTGAACTCATTTTTTTTCTTTCTTTTTTTTTTTTCTGACAAGATAAGAAGCCCAAGAGTGTTTTGAGTAAAACACAGCAGTGTGGGCAGACAACTCAGATCACATGCTGGAAGAATCTACTAAAAGTAAATTATGTTGGTCTGGATCAGTCCTTTAGGGATCTTTTGTGGCCGTGTTGGCAAGGAGTGACTCAACTCCTGGATTTTACGTTATTCTGCCTAACAATGAACCCAGAAAAATTCTGCTGGACTGTTTCTCCTCCTTCTCTTCTTCTACACCAGGGAGAAGTGAGTGGAGCCTATTTCTGGGGTCTTGTACTTCTCCAGAATGATCTAGCTTTGCCACCATTATCTCCAGTTGTTCACAGAAGAGGCCACAATTCATCGTGGTTGTTTCACAGAATCACAGAATATGCTGACTTGGAAGGACCCACAAGGATCATCAAGTCCAACCCTCATCCCTGCACAGGACCATCCCCAAGAGTCACACCATGGGCCTGAGAGCCACCACTGTCCAAACACTTCTTGAGCTTTGTCAGGCCTGGGGCCATGACCACTTCTCTGGGGAGCCTGTTCAGTGTCCAACCACCCTTTGAGAGAAGAACTTTTTTCCAATATCCAACCTAAACCTCCCCTGACACAACTTCAGGCCATTTCCTGGAGTCCTGTCACGATCCACTAATATAAGCAGGAATCGTGATGTTCGTTTGATCTCGAAGTACAAAAGACACAAGGGGTTTCAGTTTTAATCAAAACAGGTACACTTTATTACGTAGTACCACAACACAAGAATGCGATAGAAGAGAGGGAGAGATATAAAGAAAATAAAGGATAGAAAGAAAAAGAAAGAAAGGGGGGACAATAGCTACCAACAGACGAGACGAGTCCTCGTGGTCCTCTGCGGCCAATAGATCATCTTCGTNTGAGTTTTCAGTGTTTTTAGGGTCCCAGTCTCTCAGTCTCTGTCCCATCCTTGATGACGGTTGTGAGGCAAAACGAGAGATCTTCGGACCGTCCTTCACAGCACCCCAGAGAAAAGATCAGTCCCTGCCTCTCCTTTGCCCCTCCTCAGGGAGCTGTCACTGCAATAAGGTCTCCCCTCAGTCTCCTCTTCTCCAGCTGAACACACATAGTACCCTCAGCTGCTCCTCACATGCTTCCCCTCCAGGCCCTTCCCCATCTTCGTTGCCTCCTTTGGACACTCTTTAATGGCTCAACATCTTTCTTATATTGCAGTGCCCTAAACTGCCCCAATATTTCAGGTGAGGCTGCCCCAGGTCAGAGCAGAGTAGGACAATCTCCCTGGCTTGGCCGGCGATGCTGGGCCTGGTGCCTCCCAGGACATGGTTGGCCCTCCTGGCTGCCAGGGCACTGCTGACTCATGGCCAACTGGCCATGGACCAGGACTCCAAGATTTTTTTCCCAGCACTTCTTTCAAGCATCTCTTTCCCCAGTTTCTCCATACAGCCCAGGTGGCCCCAGTTTTTGGCTGCAAAATCTAGCACTTGCCTTTATATGGTTGGAGAGTGACTGGTCCTCTGATTTGTCCAGGTCGCTCTGCAGGGCCTCTCTGCCTTTGAGTGAGTCAACAGCTCCTCCCAATTTTGTGTCCTCAGCAAACTTGCTTAGTATTCCTTTCAGTCCTGCATCCAAGTAATTTCTGAAGATGTTGAAAAGCACAGGGCCCAGGATGGAGCCCTGTGGAACCCCACTAGTGACAGGTCACCAGTCTGATGTCACCCTAGTCTCTGTCACCTTTTTGGCTCCACCCGTGAGTCAAGTGCTCAACCACCACATGATGTGTTTATCCAGCTGTGGTCTGGACAGTTTGTCCAGAAGGATTCTGAGAGAGACAGTATTGAAAGCTTTGCTGAAATCAAAACAGATTACATCAACTGGCTTCCCTTGATCAGCCAGGTGGGTTACCTTGTCATAAAAGAAAACTACATTTGACAAGCAGGACTTTTCTCTCACAAAGCTGTGCTGGCTGTGTCTTTTGGGCATTTGTGGGCAGAGACACTTCAAGATAAGGCTTGTGTCTGAAAGCAGAGCAACCAGGAATATCTTCCTCAGCTCAAAGGTGGGTTAAGAAGTGACTCTCCACAGTGCTCCAGAATTTCATTCCTCTGTGAATCAATAATGATCTCCTTATGACCCCACCCACTTCTACCACTAAACAACACTTTTCCCCTTTGACATTCAGGAGTATAACCAGAGGGAAGGACCACACTGAGGCCACACTTGAATGCAGCACAACTTTAATGAAACAAAGGAGGGAAATAAAGTCACTGCAAGCAGAGATCAGCAGTGCAGGGAGCACCTAGGGCAGCAGAGAGCCTGTGCTCCTTGACTGTGGAAGAGTTCCTGCATGATGTTTGTCTGCCTGTCCCACAAAGGTGGAGAAACCAAATGCTTCCCACCAAGCTGGGCTTTGGGGAACATTGCAGCACAGAGGAACCAATGTAAACAAAACAAAGGGAGAGAAAGGCAAGTTCAATCAGCTCCTGCAAACAGCACCCAAAACCTAGATCCTCTGCCCAACATCATCTTTGGAGTTTCTGAAGATGTCTCAAGAGGGCTTTCCCAGGATCTTTAGCAGGGGAGGCCCCTCCTGCCACCATAGCGTCTCGAAATGCAGGAGAGGTCAAAGCCCCCGGAGTTGATGGGCACTCCGTCACAGCTGAGGATGCTGCCAACAGCAGCGGAGGTGGAGGATCCCACCACGGTGTTCTGAGGGAAGGAGCTGAGGATGGGGCCGGGCAGGGTCACCACCACAGCAGGCGGCTCAATGACAACGGTGGAGCTCTGGCACTGCCTGACACAGCACTCATTGCAGCTGTTGGCCAGTGGGGTCGGGCCGCAGGGCTGGCAGGGACGGCATGAGGTGTAGCAGGACATGTCTTGAGCCTGGAGATGCACCTGAGAGAGAGGGCAGAGATGAAACAGAGCACAAGGATGGGTGGATGAAGAGCAGCCTGGTTGCCCCATCACAAAAGAACATCAATGAGTGAAAAGATGGAGACTGTGCCAGGAGCCACACAGTCTTCATTGCCTCATCTGGCCAAGGCCCGACAAAGAGCAGCCTGACCCAAGGAAACTCTCTCCTAGTGCATAAACCAAACACAAAAAGCCACCGCAGTCACGTCCCAGCCTCTCTCTATGTCATCCTCCTCCTTGCTTTTGTCTCTCATGATAAGGTGCTCCAAATCCCAAATAGGAGAAAGCCAAATCAGCTGAGATGTCCATCAAGTGGAGATCTCTCTTCAGAAGAGGAGGAGAAGGAGCTTCAGACTTACCTGGTTCCCAAGAAGAAGAAGGCAAGAGAAGTGGGTGAGAGAGCAGGGGCTGGGGCTGCCTTTTATACCTGCCCTTCACTGCCGCAGGACCAGGGGCAGCCTTTGCAGAGGTAACAATTTCCCCACAAGCTCATCTTACTTGCAAACTATCACAGCTAATGATATGGGCTATGCTTTCATTTCCTGCACTGCTGCCTTTTCATTTCCAGGTTTGTTCCATGCCCATTTGCCAATGAAGGCTTCTTCTGATCCCTGGGATTAAAGGTCTCCCTATTTCTAAGGCAGGAATGCAGCAGTGCAGGCAGAAGAGTCCATTTATATGCTGGAAGGTTCCAGAGCAATCAAGTGATCCTATTCTGATCACTTTGGTGGGGTTGTTTGAAGTGTTGTTTTCAGGCAGAAGCTGTAGGAGTCATAGACTCATATAATCATAGAATGGCTTGGGTTGGAAGGAGCCCGCTCATCATGGACAGGGATGTCTTTCACTAGATCAGGTTGCCTAGGGTCCCATCCAATGCAGCCTTGAACTCTTTTGGGAATGGGGCAGCCACAACTTCTCTGGGCAAGTGGTTCCATTGGCTTACCACCATCTGTCTAAAGAATTTATTCCTAATATGTAGTCTAAATCTTTCCTCTTTTATTTTAAACCACTCTCCCTTGCCATGTCAGTATCTGCCTGTTTAAAAATATGCCCGTCTTCACATACTGAAAGGCTTCAATGAGGTCTACCCAGAGCCTTCTCTACGCTGAACAACCCCAAACATTGTCATCCTGTCTTCATAGGAGAGCTGCTCCAGCTCCCTGAGCATCTTTCTGGCCTCCTCTTGACCTGGTCTAACACATACACACCTTTCTTGTGCTAAGGGCTCTGGATCTGGACACAGTACTCTGGCTGGGGCCTCAGGAAGGCAGAATAGCTGGGGATGATCGCTTCCCTCAACCTTTCAGTCACAGCTTTTTTGATACAGCCCAGGATGCAGTTGGCTTTCTGAGCTGTAAATGCAAACTGTTGCCTCATGTACAGCTTTCCATCCCCCAGGATGCCCAAGTCCTTCTCCACAGGGATGCTCTTAATGAGTTCATCTCACAATCCATACTCATGTCTGGGATTGTCCTGATGTAGATGCATCACCTTGCACTTGAACCTCTTAAACTTCATGAGGTTCTCATGTGCCCACTTCTCAGATTTGTTCAGGTCCTCCTAGATGACCCAGTCCTTTATGTAGTGTCAGATGTACCACTCAGCTTTGTGTTATCTGCAAATGTGCTGAGGAGCCACTTGATATCATGCCTCTGTCATTGAAAAAGATGTTTAAAAGCACTGGTCCCAAGACAGAACTCTGACAGACATCCCTTGCCATTGGCCTCTACCTACTCATAGAGCCATTGACCAAAACTGCCTATCTGTGTCCATCCAGCCATTTCCATATGCACAACAGTACACCCTTCAAATCCATGTCTCTCCAATTTGGAGATAAAGATGTTGTGTGGGACTATGTTGAACTATGTTACCTAACAGAAGTTTAAGTAGATGACATTGGTCAGTCTTCCCTTGTTGACTGTTTCAGTCACTCCATCATAAAAGGCAACCAGATTGTTCAGACATGACTTACCCTGCTGGATGTTTTAGATCACCTCCTTGTCTTGTATGTGACTTAAAATTACTTCCATGAGGATCTGCTCCATGATCTTCCCAGGTGCAGAGGTGAGGTTCACCAGTCTATAGTTCTCTGGGCCTTTCATTTTCCCTCTTTAAAAATCCAGTCTGCAGCCGGGTGCCCAAGGACTCTTGTGCATGAGGATGGGCCATGTTTTTATCTATCCCTCCCTCCTTAGCTCACCCAGATTGTGACTTCTTGCTGTTTCTCCAAGTGTGTGCGTTTGGTATCTGTTTTTGACCCCGTCCTGCCTAACGCTGCCCTCAAGAAAAATTTCAGGCTTGTTTTGACTTGTCCCTCTCTGTGCAGTCTCTGAGTACACAAACAATGCCATGGGCATGCCTGGGGCCTTGTCCTTCCCCACGATGCTCCAGCTCTGCAGTGGTTGTCCCCAGGTATCCTCAGCAGAGTTCATAATAGGCTGTGTTCCTACATGTGCTTGTGTCTTGGATGCTCTTGTGTGCAGCCAGACTTGTGTGAATGTGCCGTGAGTGCAAATATTTGACAGGTCTGTATGAGCATGTGTCCTTTTGTGCCTCTCCTCACAGATTGTGTTGCTCATGGCAGGGGCACTCTCCACAGCTCTGTTGATGAGCTTTGCAAAGCAGCATTTCCCCAGAATCAGCAGGAGCTCAAGTGCAGCTGAAAGGTGTTGGCATCAATCTCCAAGAAATCTCTTTAAGAAAGAGGCATTGTAATGCAACTCCTGTTTCCTGAACCTTCCATCTTTTGCTCCTCCAAATCTCACACTCAGATGCTGCTGATGCCAACTGTCAGTATGGACAATTTCTCACCGGTTTAGATCCTTAGCTTGATTTAGTGAACAAGTATTGGGACTGCCTCAGCATGGTGGGCAGTCCCTCTCTGCCTGCACCCCTAGGCCAGGACACAGCTTCTAGAGAGTTCAAAAGGATGGAGTTTGCTTTAAGGACCTGGAGAAAGTATAAGGAATGCTATACTCCTTGTGCAGGGCATGTCCAAATATATCTGCTTCCAGACAACTGTTGGCGTTTTCGAGCATGAGACGCAACCTTCCCTCATGCCAAAGCCAATGTCAAATGTCCTTGTGCAGCCCCGTGACCTGGTGTAGTGCCAGGCTGAGATCTTGGCCCAAACAAGTTTTGAATTAAAGAATTGCAATGTGTGCTACCACTGTGCATTGAAGTGGAAAGACAGAGCCACTGTGGGTTGCACAGGGAAAGATGGAGAGACGCTGGGGCTACTGAGTAGACGGGTGTTGGTGAGGGATGCCACAGGAGCTGCTCTGTGGTTGGGCTGGTGCCTGTCTGTGCCATTGCATCCCTGGGGCAGCAGTGGTGCTTGTGCCCTGAAAGAGATAATGAGGGACTCCAGGAGTGCCATGCAGTGCAAGGAATTGGATTGCCCATATAGTGGCAATTTACCCAGTGAAGGTCTCATGGTCTTGTGAGGTAGAAGGTGCAGCATGGGCATCACAAGAAAAAGTCCATTGGCTGGAGAGTTGGAGGGGTTCATTGGCTCTCCCCTAAATCTCCAGCAGGAAGAATGTGCTGGGAACTTCCCTGTTGGCTCCTTCATGTATCATTCTCTTTTTTGAGCTTAGCTTTGCTTTCATCTGCTCCTCCTCTGCATCCAGGGAACTGCAGATGTCTGAGACATGCCAGCCTTTTAATCACTCCCCTAAGATGAGTGTTGAAAAAGTAGAGGTTGAAAAAGAAATTTTTGAGTATCACACAAAAAAATCCCTAAATGTCTGTTAATTAATAGTGAAGCCAGATGTCCTTCACAGAAACGCAAACAAGATAAATGTCAGGAGTTTGTCATGGAAAAGAAGAGTAACATGGGACACTAGTAGGCCCAGCTTTCTGTAGGGACATTCTGTGCTGTGCTATCCTCTGCCCAGTTACCCACCATTTATAAACTGTGAAGGAATGGCTAAAAAGCAGAGATTTCCAACAGGTATGCACAGGGTACAGACATTTAGTGGCATGAGCCTGGGGAACTTGGTTTACAAAGTACTCATCAACCTCATTTCCAGAAGAGGTGTGTTCAGCAGCTTGCTACCTCTGTCACTCTGCTTCACCATTGGTCAAACGGGCAAGAGGAGACAATGTTGTTAAAGGACTTCACAACCTGACCCTCTGGAAGAAAAGGACATCTACCTGCATTTCAAGTTCCCAGATAGGGAAAGGGCAATTTTACAATTTTACACCTTGTGGATGGATGGATGGATAGATGGATTCTGTTTTTCAGACTCTTCCTGACTGATGTCTCTGATTGATACTGATCAAACCAGTGCTCAAGAGCACCAGTCTAAGCAAAAGAGACCCTTGTGGACAAAACTTGTGTGCCATGGAGAGCTCACACATACTGCTGAGTGTGTCCCATTGCCACCTCCACAAATCAAGGGGTCTAGGATGACCTTGCACAGAGGTTTTCTGGAGCACAGCTGATCTAGCAGGGCCTTAGAGGTGCTGAGCTTGAACAAAGCTGCTCCATCTGTGCTTGGGAGTGACAAAGCTCCACCAATAAGTGATGGGCCTGTGGCACCAGTTACTGTCCTTGGATTGCCCTAATCACAATACTGATTTGGGAATGATGCCAGCCCTGCATGCCTGCCAAAACCTGGATTCTGCCATGAACCTTAGGGGTGGTGGTAGGGCTGCAAGGGGGGCCTGATCCCAGCTGTCTGTGCCTGTGTGTGCTGGCTATGGCCTGAAATTGGGCAAGAAAGAGGAGGAGAAAGGAGGAGATAAGGCCATGGGCCCTCCCTGAGGGAATTCCACCCATCCACACTCCTGACATCCTTTGGGAACATCTTATGTCTCCCCACACACAGCACTGTGCAAGAGGTGATGCATGATCTTGCAAGGTGGCTTGTCTCCATGACCTCCCACAGAATTCTAGCTGTCACTTGAGGACAGCAGAGGTTCTCACGGGAGCTGTGGTAATATGTCTGGGCAGAGACACTGCAAGGTAAGGGCTGATTGTCACTTGCTCTGGGGTAGGTACATACTGCCTCAGGATAGTGCCCCTCTGCAATGTGTCCCAACCTCCTTTTTTTTAGGGTGAAGGATCTCCCTGCATTGTCACCCTATCCCCTGCCAGGATCAACACCATTAACTCTAGGCAGCTTGCAAGGGCATACACAGAGGGAAGGACCAGCTGGAGACCCAGGCTGAGATGCAAAAATCTTTATTGAGTTTAAAGACGGAATCAAGGTCTCTACAAGCACAGGACTTCAGTGCAGCAATTTGTAGGAACAAGCAAAAGACTTCACCTCTTGGCCATGGTGAAGTCCATGCAGGGCATCCATTTGCCTTTCCTGTAGAGTGCAGGCTGGCTTGGAGGAGCCTTGCAGCCCAGGGGAGCAGAAGTAAGGAATGAAAAAAGAGAAAAGGCGGCATGTAGAAAAAATGAAGGAAAGACTTGAGCCATATTTTCAAAGTGCCCAGGCTTGACCCTTTCTGCCAGCATTTTCAGAAGGAACTAGAGATGGTCAGTTCCTCTGAAAAGAATAATCTGAAGATTCTTCCTTTGTCTAGCACCATATCTGGAGGTCTTGGAGAGACCTCACGAGAGGTATATATGCAATCAGCTTTAGCAGGGGAGGATCCTCCTGCCACCGTAGCGTCTCGAAATGCAGGAGAGGTCAAAGCCCCCGGAGTTGATGGGCACTCCGTCACAGCTGAGGATGCTGCCAACGGCAGCGGAGGTGGAGGATCCCACCACGGTGTTCTGAGGGAAGGAGCTGAGGATGGGGCCGGGCAGGGTCACCACCACAGCAGGCGGCTCAATGACAACGGTGGAGTCCTGGCACTGCCTGACACAGGGCTCATTGCAGCTGTTGGCCAGCGGGGTCGGGCCGCAGGGCTGGCAGGGACGGCATGAGGTGTAGCAGGACATGTCTTGAGCCTGGAGATGCACCTGAGAGAGAGGGCAGAGATGAAACAGAGCACAAGGATGGGTGGATGAAGAGCAGCCTGGTTGCCCCATCACAAAAGAACATCAATGAGTGAAAAGATGGAGACTGTGCCAGGAGCCACACAGTCTTCATTGCCTCATCTGGCCAAGGCCCGACAAAGAGCAGCCTGACCCAAGGAAACTCTCTCCTAGTGCATAAACCAAACACAAAAAGCCACCGCAGTCACGTCCCAGCCTCTCTCTATGTCATCCTCCTCCTTGCTTTTGTCTCTCATGATAAGGTGCTCCAAATCCCAAATAGGAGAAAGCCAAATCAGCTGAGATGTCCATCAAGTGGAGATCTCTCTTCAGAAGAGGAGGAGTAGGAGCTTCAGACTTACCTGGTTCCCAAGAAGAAGAAGGCAAGAGAAGTGGGTGAGAGAGCAGGGGCTGGGGCTGCCTTTTATACCTGCCCTTCACTGCCGCAGGACCAGGGGCAGCCTTTGCAGAGGTAACAATTTCCCCACAAGCTCATCTTACTTGCAAACTATCACAGCTAATGATATGGGCTATGCTTTCATTTCCTGCACTGCTGCCTTTTCATTTCCAGGTTTGTTCCATGCCCATTTGCCAATGAAGGCTTCTTCTGATCCCTGGGATTAAAGGTCTCCCTATTTCTAAGGCAGGAATGCAGCAGTGCAGGCAGAAGACTCAACTTACGTGCTCAAGGGGTCCAAAGTAGGCAAGTGATGTGGATCACTTTGATGGGTTTGTTTGAACTGCTGTTCTAAGGAAGAAGTTCCAGCGATCCTTAGCTGGATCCCCAAAGACTTCTGTGCATGAGGATATGGTCTATTCTTCTCTTTCTCTCCCTATAGTCACTTTTCCCATCCCTATATCCATGGCCTATGCTGCTGCTTTTGGCACCAACCTGGCTAAATCTGCCCTCAGGAAAAATTTCTGCCTAGTTTTGGTGCGTCCCTTCTCTGTGCAGTCTGCAAGTACACAAACAGTTACGTAGACTTGCGTAGGGCCTTGTCCTTCCCCACAATGCTGCTGCCCTGCATTGCTTGTCCCCAGGTGTCCCCAGAAGAGTCCACAGTGTGTTGTGTTCCTAAAACCTTGCATTTTACAGGATAGAGAGATGAACACTTGCAAATATCATGAAGCTCAACAAGGCCGAGTGTAAGGTCCTGAATGTGTGCTGGGCCTCTCCCAAGCATGGACGCAGGCTCAGTGATGAGTGGACCGAGAGCAGCCTTGCCAAGAAGGACGTGGGGGTACTGGTAGAGGAGAGACTGGACATAGCCTGGGGCTGTGAGCTTGCAGCCCTCAAAGCCAATTTTATCCCAGGGTGCATCAAAAGAAGAGTCACTACCGGGTCAAGGGAGGTAATTCTTCCCCTCTGCTCCACTCTTGTGAGACCCCAGCTGGAGTGCTATGTCCAGTTCTGGAGCTTCCAGCGTAAGAGGGATGTGGCACTGCTGAAGCAAGTCCAGAGAAGACCATAAGACGCTCAGAGGGCTGAAGCCCCTCTGCTCTGGAGACAGGCTGGGAGAGCTGAAGGTGTTCAGCTTGGAGAAAGCCCTGGGGAAGCCTTAGGGCACCTTGCACTACCTAAAGGGGCTCCAGGAGAGCTGGAGAGAGACTTTTCACAAGGGCATGGAGTGATAGGAAAAGGGGGAAATGACTTCACACTGAAAAAGTATATATTCATATTATTTATTAAGAAGAAATTCTTCACTATGAGAGTGGTGAGACACTGACAAAGGTTGCCTCTCGAGGTACTCGTTGTTTGTTAGAGTACCTCTTCTTATTATCAAAGTCCAGTACCAGATAAAGGAATAAAACTCGCAGCTTCTCAGTTTTTCTTGCTGTTTATTGAGCTTTATCACAGATTCAGCATGTCACCCAAACCTGGGTTTAACACACCAGAGCGTGTGTTGCAAAAAGCATTTGCTGCAAGGCGAGGAAGCACAAAGCGAGATGGGAGTAGGGTGTGGAATGCCTCAAATGGCGGCTGTATCTAGGCTTTTAAGGACACTAATGACCAATTAACAGATAGCACGTACTTTGTTTACAATTTGGTACCAATAATCCTAACTTACTACTAACACGTCTTCTCTACCTCAAATCTATTCTACCAATCATCAAGTGCCAGCTCTGCTGCAGTGCAAGGAGCAAGAAGAAGAAGAAGAACTCAGGGCAACACCCAAAATCCTCCATGTTGTCTTCTTTTATATCTATACTACAAAACCTAAAACTATAAGCTTCACTTCTATAACTAAACCATGATCCAAATTATTTTTCTGCTGCTCTTGCTTCCATCAGTTTCAGAAGTCCTTCCCAGGGACACAGATCAAAAACTGTATCCTCCTGGGGTCTCTGTAAGGGTCCCAGACCCTCCAGGGCAATCTGAGGAGTAGACTCCTCATCCTGGACTTCAACAGTTGCCCAGAGAAGCTGTGGATACTCCATCCCTGGAAGTAGCCTCATTGGCCACAACCTGGCTAGTCGAGGTCAGGTTGGATGAGGCTTTGAGGAACCTGATCCAGTGGAAGGTATCACTGCACACAGTGATGGGGTTAGAACTAGATGATCATTAAGGTGCCTTCAAACCCAAGCCATTAAATGATTCTATTATTCTATGAAGTTTGAGAGGTGATCTGAGGAGCAGTTCCCTCGCTGTTGTGCTTGCATATAGCTGTAATTTCAGTCTGCCCAGCAATGGCACCGGGGCTTCTGCCTCCCCAGCCTGTGCTGCTGTGAAGTACCTACTCACGTGACTTTTACAGTTGCTTCTAGATTCAGGGATTTTGATAATGAAAACTGTTGAAGAAACCTGACTTGGGGCAGATCCTTGGGAGACTACAGAATAACCAAGCCAAACCAGCCTTGCCCATGCCCTCTGCTTAAAATAGGTGGTACACTGGAGTACTCTTCTTCCCATCCCCTTTCCGTGTGCCTCCACTGATGGCCAGAGCTGGAGAATGAGACCTTTGGTAGAGGCACAACTTCTCTAATGGTTTTGCCATGTGGCCACAGTAGCCCAAGAAGTGAAGAGCTCTTCCTCGCCCTGCAACAGCAAGTGGAAAACAGCCATCAGCCAGACTCTGAACAGGGTTCTTCTTCCACTCATCCACTGCCAGAGTGGTCCCACTCTTTTTCATGTCTCTCCTTCTTCTTGGGGAAATCACCAGTGATGGAGGGAGCCCCTATGTTCCTGAGTCCATGCCAGTTTCTCTGTCCAACAGCTGGTAAATATAGCTCAGTGATCTTGTTTCCTCCCATGAGGAAAAGCAGGTGTTCTGGGAACCTATTCTCCGGCAACCCCACTACAGCACTGCTTATGGAAGCTCAGCTTGAGGGTCCTGACTTTCCAACTGGACCCTACCCTTTGAATTGGAGTCTGTTGCACATGAGGCATCAGCCACTTCAGCTAAGAAACCTTAGGGTATGCATTTGCTTTCCTACTGCTGTTCCAGGGTGGCCTGCCTCTCCCACATGACATGGGTCTGCTCTGACAGCCCTCTTAGAGGCTTTGCCGGGCCCTGTTTATCTCAGAGAGCTCTAGGCAGTGTTGATGAGGAATTCACAGCAGCTCTCAGTGTCCTGCACTGAGTGTCTCTGATTTCTTGGGCATTTTAGGTCCTGCTTTTTGTTGCTTTCCAAGGCTACTAAGGGTTTCAACACTACACAGACACAATTGNCAGAGAAGACCATAAGACGCTCAGAGGGCTGAAGCCCCTCTGCTCTGGAGACAGGCTGGGAGAGCTGAAGGTGTTCAGCTTGGAGAAAGCCCTGGGGAAGCCTTAGGGCACCTTGCACTACCTAAAGGGGCTCCAGGAGAGCTGGAGAGAGACTTTTCACAAGGGCATGGAGTGATAGGAAAAGGGGGAAATGACTTCACACTGAAAAAGTATATATTCATATTATTTATTAAGAAGAAATTCTTCACTATGAGAGTGGTGAGACACTGACAAAGGTTGCCTCTCGAGGTACTCGTTGTTTGTTAGAGTACCTCTTCTTATTATCAAAGTCCAGTACCAGATAAAGGAATAAAACTCGCAGCTTCTCAGTTTTTCTTGCTGTTTATTGAGCTTTATCACAGATTCAGCATGTCACCCAAACCTGGGTTTAACACACCAGAGCGTGTGTTGCAAAAAGCATTTGCTGCAAGGCGAGGAAGCACAAAGCGAGATGGGAGTAGGGTGTGGAATGCCTCAAATGGCGGCTGTATCTAGGCTTTTAAGGACACTAATGACCAATTAACAGATAGCACGTACTTTGTTTACAATTTGGTACCAATAATCCTAACTTACTACTAACACGTCTTCTCTACCTCAAATCTATTCTACCAATCATCAAGTGCCAGCTCTGCTGCAGTGCAAGGAGCAAGAAGAAGAAGAAGAACTCAGGGCAACACCCAAAATCCTCCATGTTGTCTTCTTTTATATCTATACTACAAAACCTAAAACTATAAGCTTCACTTCTATGAGTAAACCATGATCCAAATTATTTTTCTGCTGCTCTTGCTTCCATCAGTTTCAGAAGTCCTTCCCAGGGACACAGATCAAAAACTGTATCCTCCTGGGGTCTCTGTAAGGGTCCCAGACCCTCCAGGGCAATCTGAGGAGTAGACTCCTCATCCTGGACTTCAACAGTTGCCCAGAGAAGCTGTGGATACTCCATCCCTGGAAGTAGCCTCATTGGCCACAACCTGGCTAGTCGAGGTCAGGTTGGATGAGGCTTTGAGGAACCTGATCCAGTGGAAGGTATCACTGCACACAGTGATGGGGTTAGAACTAGATGATCATTAAGGTGCCTTCAAACCCAAGCCATTAAATGATTCTATTATTCTATGAAGTTTGAGAGGTGATCTGAGGAGCAGTTCCCTCGCTGTTGTGCTTGCATATAGCTGTAATTTCAGTCTGCCCAGCAATGGCACCGGGGCTTCTGCCTCCCCAGCCTGTGCTGCTGTGAAGTACCTACTCACGTGACTTTTACAGTTGCTTCTAGATTCAGGGATTTTGATAATGAAAACTGTTGAAGAAACCTGACTTGGGGCAGATCCTTGGGAGACTACAGAATAACCAAGCCAAACCAGCCTTGCCCATGCCCTCTGCTTAAAATAGGTGGTACACTGGAGTACTCTTCTTCCCATCCCCTTTCCGTGTGCCTCCACTGATGGCCAGAGCTGGAGAATGAGACCTTTGGTAGAGGCACAACTTCTCTAATGGTTTTGCCATGTGGCCACAGTAGCCCAAGAAGTGAAGAGCTCTTCCTCGCCCTGCAACAGCAAGTGGAAAACAGCCATCAGCCAGACTCTGAACAGGGTTCTTCTTCCACTCATCCACTGCCAGAGTGGTCCCACTCTTTTTCATGTCTCTCCTTCTTCTTGGGGAAATCACCAGTGATGGAGGGAGCCCCTATGTTCCTGAGTCCATGCCAGTTTCTCTGTCCAACAGCTGGTAAATATAGCTCAGTGATCTTGTTTCCTCCCATGAGGAAAAGCAGGTGTTCTGGGAACCTATTCTCCGGCAACCCCACTACAGCACTGCTTATGGAAGCTCAGCTTGAGGGTCCTGACTTTCCAACTGGACCCTACCCTTTGAATTGGAGTCTGTTGCACATGAGGCATCAGCCACTTCAGCTAAGAAACCTTAGGGTATGCATTTGCTTTCCTACTGCTGTTCCAGGGTGGCCTGCCTCTCCCACATGACATGGGTCTGCTCTGACAGCCCTCTTAGAGGCTTTGCCGGGCCCTGTTTATCTCAGAGAGCTCTAGGCAGTGTTGATGAGGAATTCACAGCAGCTCTCAGTGTCCTGCACTGAGTGTCTCTGATTTCTTGGGCATTTTAGGTCCTGCTTTTTGTTGCTTTCCAAGGCTACTAAGGGTTTCAACACTACACAGACACAATTGCACAGACACAGTCCCCAAAATGCAGAGAGCCTTAGCAGGAATGACAAGTAGTGATGTCTACCTGAGAATGAATCTAGTCTCAGGCTCTTTCTGTAGCCTCAGTCCTGGCTGTCTCAGGGATTTTCCAAAATGCCACTAAGAAAGAGAAGTACAGCTAACAAAGGTGGTATTTGGCCTGTCCCTGGGCGGTGGTGCCTGGATGCAGGTCTAAGAAGCAAGTGCCCAGGTCGATGCAGGAGGTTGGTGAATCTCCTCCAAAAGCACCATTGTTTCTAGAAGGAAGGAGTAGATGTTCAGTTCAGACTTAATCATCTCACTTGGGGAGCTTTACACTCGGGTGAAAATTAATCCCACACTCTCCATAAAGGTGTGTCTGCCATGCTGATGCCTCCTCTTTATGAAGTGATGACATGGACTCTCTTCACTGTCAGTGTGTAGAAAGAAAAGCATGATTAATCTGTTCTAAAATGAAAATCAGGAGGGGAAAAGCAAGTGCCCTTTGAAAGTGCTAATATCCTTCCAGGAAGTGTAAAGAGAGACTTTCATCCCAGCCAGCCTTCCACAGCTCTGCAGTCTGGGCACTTTGCCAATCATATGAAAGTTTTTCCACAACAAAGCCCCAAATGGGTGGAACAATGGACTGTTGAAAATGATGTGGGGTTTTAAATGTGGAAATGCCCTGACACATCTAGCATGAAGCACACCCTTTCACATATTTTTAATTAAAAATAAAAGAGTAGATTCATATAATAAGGAGAGGAAAGAAGGGAAATTATGCAAAATTCATTTACAGTCTTATGCTAGGAATAATGACTACAGGTAGACATATTAGGCATTGCCAAATTTTATCTTGAATCAGAGTATGATTTGATGAAATAGACACAAGAATGTGGAATAGATACATCCAGAAAACATCAGACTAAATGGAGAAACACATCTATTTCCTAATGCAATGAGCCAGTTGCTGGGATTTCTTTAGGGAATTCAGAGAAACCCTGACAAAATTAAGCACTTGGCAAACTAGACTAGAAACATGATCACTCCTCCAGCTCTGTTAGTTTATATGGGGTTTGTGACCCTTTCAAAGCACTTTAAAGCCCTGTGAAACGTTCTGAATTCACCTAGGAATGAACAGAGGGTGGTGGGAGCAGTAGGACTGAGGCCCAGCCCAGCCAGAGATGGCTGTGAGTGAGATGAGCTCATTGGGGAACTGGAGGCTTCTCACGACCCGAGATGCCTACACACACTTACACTCAGTGAGGACCTTCTACAGCGCAGAAGTCATGGGAGGGAGGGGATGAATCTGTTTGCTCACACCAAGGTCCTTTGAAAAGCCATTTCACTTCTTCTGGAAAGCCCGTCCCAGAGCTTGCTTCACTTCTTTGTTTCTGAGTGTGTAAATGAAGGGGTTTAACAAAGGAGTTACTACTGTGTTAAAGATATTTATGAGTTTATTCAGATCCAGGGAGTTCCGGGCTGATAGCTTAACATAGAGGAACACGGTGGAGCCATACCAGATGGTGACAACACTGAGATGGGCAGAGCAGGTGGAAAAGGCCTTTTTCCGGCCATGGAATGACTGGATCCTCAGGATAGAAGAGATGATGTACATGTAGGAGACCAGGGTGACCACACAGGAGGCCACCACAACAATTATAGAGACAAGGAAGGTTGCCAGCTCCACGGGCCATGTATCACTACAGGAGAGGGCAAGGCAGGAATCTATATCACAAAGAAAATGATTGATGACATCTGGCCCACAAAATGTCAGCCTGGATGTCAGAAAGGCCAGCAGGGAAACAGCCAGAAAGCCTCCCAGCCAGGAGCTGAGTGCCAGTCGAGTGGAGAGGACACTGTTCATGAGGGAGCTGTATCTCAGGGGGTGGCATATGGCTAAGTAGCGGTCGTAGGCCATGACAGACAGGAGAAAACACTCAGTGGAGCCTAGAGAGAGAAGAAAGAACAATTGGAAGATGCAGACACTGAAGGAGATGGTCTGGCTGGTCCCCAGCATGACTCCTATGGCTTTGGGAATAACACCTGTAGTGTACCAGATCTCCAGAAAGGAGAGATTACAGAGGAAAAAGTACATTGGGGTGTGAAGGTTGCTGCTCATCCACACAAGGACTATGATGGATGCATTGCCTATTACTGTGAGGAAGTATGTCAGTGCAAACACCACCACAAGGGAGGCTCGGGAATGCCATGTGCCTGGGAAACCAAGAAGGATAAATTCTTTCACACTCGTCCCATTTGCCATGTCCTTTGAAGTGTTGAGGTCCACCTGCAAAGAAAAGTTCCTGTGAGAGTTTGCATGCCTGTGCTGGTCCTTCAGATGCTACAGGTAGTGAAACAAAACCTCCATCTCTAAAAATGCAATTTGTTCACATTATGGGAAAATGGCATCTAACCTAAATCAAAATTGTAAGGAAAATCCTTCCCTGTAAAAACATATTTGGGCAACTAGATCTGACTCTGAAAATCGGACCACCAAATGAAAATTTAGAGATATATTTATCAGATCAGACACCTCCTTTAGAACATGGTGAATGTAGTCACTTCTGTGAGACCAGAATCCCATTTAGGAAATTGTGGACTGGAAATTATGGACAGCAGGTTGAGGCTCTCCAGCTATGGGAAAAACTGTTGCAAGTAGTAAGGGAATAACATAAGCTGCATTCTTCAAGGCAGGCAATATTGAGGTGTGATATCAGCAAATATATAAAATACTGAGAAGTACAAAAATTGTCATAATAATGTGCCACTGCAAGAGGCTTTCCCAGCCTCTGTAGGTCAATTTATCACAAGGGATTCAGATTGAGCTGTAGGCACACAGGGTAGCAAGTTAGTATGACAGTTACTACTCAAGGACTTCTGGTCTTGGATATTTGCTTTTTTCCAAGTCTCAGTACATGAAGCTTTGGCAAATAACTCCATGTCCTCCACTAATGTCTGCTTCTTGGCAGAGCCACTAGGGGAGGGTTGACCTCTTTGCAATCTTGCCGTCTCAGAGTCAGGGAAAGGATTTCTGCTGATCAGGTTGAAATATCTATGATGAAATACTCCTATTTCAGCTCCTCAGGTGACCCACTTCTTTGTCCATGGACAGAGAAAAAGCATGAGGGAGACATGACTCATTTTGCCTTGTATACATGGCTAAAAGCTCTCTAGAAGTTGACTCTGAGGACCAAGGTAGGAGTCTACTGAGCACCTTAGTTGGATGTCAAACATCTCAACTTGGGAAAAGGTATTTCAAACCTCGGTGATTGAAGGTAAAATCCTCCGAGCTGAATCCCCTTAAAAGGAACTTTGCTGAACTACAGGTTCTGTGCCCTGCCTGCAGACAAGGGAGAATTCTCTCTCGGTTCTCTAGGGGAGAATATATCCTCAGGTGGATGTGTAAGACAATGGAGCTGAAACACCATCTGAATGATCTTTTTCTCTCCTATCTTCCTTCAAAGCAAAACATAAAAATCTTACATACTTAAAGAGTAGAGAAACTTCCTTTAACCCAACTGCCCTCAAACATGCAAGGCATTGGAAGTCTGTGTCATATATCTTGAGCAGGCTTCACTCACCAGATCTGCCAATGGAAATGATCCAGATGACATCTTTTCATGCACCATCCTCTCGAGGAAGCCATGATCACCTTGGCTAATGGAGAGCATTGGAAAGAGGTAGATTTATTGAGGAAACTCTGGATTCAGTGTGGTTAGGAGATGAGTGGATGAGCAGCTCTCACCTTGCCAACTCACTTCAAGCTGTACACAACTGCCTGGTTGTGCTTTCTCTCCATCCACCTGGTAGAAATTGACAGTTTGTTCTGCTGATGTTTTCCCTCTCACAGCTACCACTGTATATCCACTAAAGGGAGCTTTGTGTGAACACACAAAGTGTAAACTCTCTTAGGTTTGGCTTCATATGGTGTATGATCTCTGGTGAGATAATACCCTGGAGAATCAACAGCATCATTAGCATAAGAACATCCCCACACCCACCCCATTAACACACTGAAGCTCTAGATGGCCACACCTAGGAGACGGTTTTCTGTTTTCCCTCTGTGTGCCACAGGGAGTTTGACCTCTGAGAGATTTTATGGGCTTCTCAGAGATGGTTAGTACTCTCTTCCACAGGCCAATTAAAGAACAGCAGTGCAATTATCCAAGTGGCTGTTAGGCTGGGTGTTTACTTAGTGCCTGCAGCTGTGCTATCAAAACCTTGTCAGGAACTTGGTGCTCTCTTAAGTGTATCCATTTGCTGACATGCAAGTGTCTGGAATAGTCATGTCCCAAGACACTGGCAGTGTCTAGCATTTGGTGCTGGATACTAAGGAGGTCCTGAAATCTCCAAGGTGGGAAATAATTAAAGGCAACTATGGGCACATGAATACAGAGACCTTCTCTATGCAGCCTGAGCTACCTCATTTCAGACTCTCTAAATGCAGCTAAGGCCTATGTCTTCAGTCGTAATTGAAGAACTAAGTAAAGATCTAAGTTCAAAGTCAGACAAAAAATTAGTGGAGGAAAATTGATTTCCCTTGCTTCCAGAGAAGGTGTTTCCAGTTGAAGTACTCATCTTTGCCCCATTAATCATCAGTGGAGAGAAACAGGCACTCTCAAGCCTCCGTTCAGCCCTTACAAAATATGCTGTCTCCTACAGAGCAGGCAATCCAGCCTATAAAAACACCTATTTTTCTTCTGTTGACACAAGATAAACTGTACTGCTGGCTTAGACCACACATGGACACACATTTTGTCTTCTAGGCACCTTTGGTAACCTCCAGAGGGAGGCTGTCTACACTGTCCTGGTCCACCCCACTGGTGTTGGACTTGACAGAGACATTTTCTGCAAGTTCTGTGTTCCAGGCTTCAGTCTGGTTGAGAGGAAACTGACCTGTACTTTTTGTGAGGTAGAGATATAGCTAATGAGAGTAATGTGCTGAGCTTGAGCCTGTTTGCTAACCACAAATCTCTCTCCCTGCTATCTATGTGCCCTAACCATGGACATGGATGTGGGGTAAAGCCATGGGGTGGAAGTATTGGAGGCTTTGGTAGGACAGCCTGTGAGTTCACTTGTGATTGCCTGATGAAGCAACCCATGCACACGGGACCAGGTATGGAGGTCTTGCTGTGAGTTCATTCTAGTTGGGGAGTTCAGAGGCCACCATTGGTCAGTTGTAGGATCTGTGTCTCCAGAAAGATGATTCCTGCTATTTACTGTGTACATCTGCTTTGGGATGGGATAAATCCTGCAGGTGAGATGATGTCTTCGCTGACTGTGGGAAGAGTCTACAGAGTCTGTTAGGGCAAGTCCTGAGGAGGGCCATGAAAATAATCACAGGAGTGTAACATGTCTCCTATGAAGAAAGGCTAAGAGAGGCGGGTTTGTTCAGTCTGGAGAGGAGAAGACTCCGGGAATGCCTTGTTTTGGCATTTCAGTATGTGTAGGGGGCTTATAAGAAAGATGGAGAGAGGTTTTTTTAACAGTAGTGACAGGAGAAGAGGAAATGTTTTTAAACTAAAGGAGGGTAGATTTAGATTAAATTAGATTAGGTTAGATTGGATTAGATTAGATTCAATTAAACAGAATAAAGAATTTTTTTAGGATAAGGGTGGTGAAACATTGGAAGAATTTGACCAGAAGGCTGGATGCCTCATTGTTAGAAATATACAAGGTCCGGTTTGGTGGAGCAAGGTGATTTAGTGACAGATTGACAGACGTCCCTGCCCATGACAAGTAGGCTGGTCTAGGCGGCCTTTCAAGGTCCCTCACAAACCAAACCATTTCATGATTCTATGATTCTATAAATTATGCTGGTAACAAAGAGGATTCAATAAGGTTCATCTCTCCAGGATAGCGAGTTTGGGCTGAAAGAACCTCTTCGTATGGATGTCTTTGAAATCCAGGTTGGTCCCACAATGCTGGAAGGACATATCCCCTGCAAAAATTCTTGATCCATTTCACTGTCAATTCCATAATTACCTCTGCTTACATATAGAAGTGAAGCCTGGCACAGAAGTCAGAAAAAAAATCCCTCTTCCTTGAGAGCTCATCTGAGCTCCTGCACGGAGTCCTTCCTTCTCTCCTCCCTCCCTCCTCCATTTTATTTGTTCAGTAAATGCACTTCTCACTCACACATTCATATCTCCAGTAAGTATCAATGATCATTTCCCTTACTGCAGATGTTGACATCCTCTGGATACTTTTCTCATCATCTCTATGTGTTCCTGACTGCATCTGTGGGATTTGATCTGGGAAACAACTTACAATGCAAAAGAAATTCTGATTTTCTTCTTCGTCTCCCCGGCAGTGGCTGCCGGCAGAGCCCAGGTGCAGCAGGAGCTGTTTGCAGAGATCACCGACGACAGTGGCATCATCATCAACTGCTCACACCCCAACATNCTGCGCAGGGGTCACCAAGCAGCTCCTCCCGCGGCACATGGGGTCCATCCTGCTCCCCGGCCCAGCCTGCCAGCTCAGAGGCCAGTTGTCCTGAGATAACCGGTCTTACTGTTGAAGACTGAAGTAAAGAAGTTGTTCAGTACCTCAGTCTTTTCGTCATCTTTGGTGACTATACTCCCTACAGTGTCCAACAAAAAATGAAGGTTTTCCATGCCCCTCCTTTACAGAACTGGCCAGGTTATGTTCTAATTGGGCTTTTGTCTCTTTACTTTTTTTCCTGCATGATATAACGACATCCTAAGCACTTCCTGAGCTGCCTGCCTCTTTTTCCAAAGGTGNAGCAATACAATCTGCTGGTACCGTCAGCTCCTGGGACGAGGCCCCGAACTCATCGTACTCACTGCTAAAGGCTCCAAGGATCTGCCGGAGAAGGCGGGGCAGCTGTCGGTGTCGGCAGACCGTCGGTGGAGCGCGCTGTGTCTGTCCGGGCCCCGGCGCGGGGACGCGGCGGTGTATTACTGCGCCCTGGGAGACACGGGCAGAGGAGCCGGGGCTGCGGCCGGGCACGAANCTTTTCCTTTAGTCCCTGTGAATGCTCCCTACTCAGCCAGGCAGATTTTCTTCCCCACTAGGTCATTGTTCAGTACAGAGAGACAGGCTGCTCCTGCATCTTTGAGCTTTCTTTCTTACAGTAGGTCCAGCCTTCCTGGGTCTCTTTGTTTTTAAAGGCTGCTTTCCAAGGGACTTTCCAAATTAGTGTCCTGAATAGGCCTAAGTCCATGCTTTGGAAGTCCAGGGTAGAGGCATTTTTGGCACTCCTCCTTAGTTCAACAAGTATAAAAAACCCTATTGCAAGAACAGCATGAGCTACTTGTTCCACCAGAGAAGTTCAGCCTGTTCTTCCACACTTCACTTCTCAATCCCTACAGCATTCCTGCACTCCAGACGGTACATTTTAGGAGTTGTTACAAATACAGTAAAACTGTCACAATCCTCAGGCACTGAACATGGAGTTGACAATACTGAAAAGTGTATTTTTAATGGGATTGTGGTATCAAAGTTGATGAAATGGGAAAGGGATATATGGTCTCCCAGAAGCCTTCTCTTCTCCAGGCTGAACACCCTCAGCTCTCCCAGCCTGTCTCCAACACAGAGGGGCTTCAGCCCTGAGCTCAACTTACTGTCTCTCCTTAATTCACAGATTAATGTGCTTCGGAGACTTGATTTGGCCTTTACAGAAAGAAAACTTGTACATTCCAGCACTGAGATGGCCCCACCATCCTGAGTCACCTTAGATATTTCTATCCAAACAGTTTCTTAGATGTTTCTATCCAAACAGTAATATGACTTTCATTCCCTTTAACAGAGAAGCCAGCAGTAAACAAGGAAGCTCAGACTCACCTTGAAGATAAAATGTTTGTGGTGATCAGGCTCATTGCTGTCCACCAATGCAAACTTGGTGGATGTCCATCTGTTCTGGTTGCAGATCTCCATCAGCACAGATGCCGGGGGCTTCCCTGACACATAAGTGGATTCCAAGTTTCAAGATTAAAGCAGCCATTAGGCATTACAGAACTTTAGAGAAGAATCTAATCTGAAATGTCCTTCCTCACCAAATGGCTGAATCTTTTCTGGGCCTTCTCTCCCAACAAGCCCTGGAAACAACCCAATCAAATTCACCTTCCTGATTCCCACCTACATCCTGTGTTCTCATCAGCAAAGCAAAAACAGGGATCAGTAGGGACACCTGGAAAGTCATGGACACAAGTCTCATCCCTCCCTTTCATCCAGCATTTTTCCCTCCCTTCTAAATGTTACCCTCTTTCCAAGTGCTCTAGGAAGACTCTGAACAAGCTAGGTAGGAGAAAACTTTAAGGAGTCTTGCACAAGTCAGAAAACCCCTGGCTTTTCATGGAAACCTGTCTTTTCATGCCGTCTTTGGAGAAACAATGAACAGGAAAGAAACTGAAGAACATTCCCCCACTCTGTTTTGTGCAACCCAAGAGTTATCCAGGGCCTTCAGTTTGCCTCAAACACATGGAGCACATGAAGCATTCTCATGAACTAGGAAATGTTCCTGTGTGTCCCTTCATGCCAGGAACGACACCATAGAGTTGGATCACATGTGTTTTCTGTACTTACAAGGGTTCAAATACCCACCATGTGCAAATTCACAGCCCAATGACTGTGATCTCCATCCCTTTGGAAAATAAAGCAGCAGAAGAGCATGGAACAGCCCCAAATTGATGAAGGAAGAACAGTTTCTCATGGAACACTGGGAAACACCAAAGTTCAGTTTCTTTTGAAACTGAAATAACTCACGAGTGCTGTGCTTGTCCCTGTGACCTGCACGCACATCCTGCTTGCACAGCACTGTGCTCACCCTGACGCCAGCACACATCCTGCTTGCACAAGCACACAGTTCCTTTCATGCTCCACACTCAATGCCCACTTACACAAGTGACACACTCAAAATGTGTCCCCTCCTCTTCCTGGCCACTGGGATGGGCCACTTGACAACATGGTTTAAGCATGATTATGGAAGTGCTGAGATGGCAGTGGGACTGGAGGATCTGGAAGGTCTCTTGCAACCTTGATGATTCTGGGATTCTGAGATTCTGCTTCCCAGCTAACACTTGGACATATATTCAAGTGTCTGGTTTCTGTCTCAAAGTGCCTATGCTTTCTGTTTAATCTTTCACAGGCTTGTGAAACAGTGGGAATTGTTCTGTCTCCCCCTTGGTCAAGAACTAATGGTTGACTCAAGTTTAACTGTATACCATTCCCACAGGGATGAAGTAATGAACTGCCAGCACTAGCTCAGACAAATTGCTTTAATGGAACTTCTTAATAAGCCACTTATTTTTTTAGAACATTTTTCTGAAAACAAGAAGTGCCTGGAGGGGAGAGACTGTTTTGTCCTGGGGTTTCTCTGGGTCTTTATGCTGGAAGGACATTCCTCACCAGAGCCAGCCCAGGGCAGCTGGACATTCTGCCCAGAGGAGATGGAGGAGAGGCAAAGGCTGCGTGTGCTCAGCCTCTGGCTATCCATCCTGGAAGTGGGGAAGGGCATGGAAAAGGCCCAGGGCCAAACAAAATGCTGGTTCTGGACATGGTGAGAGTGGCCAGGGAGGCAGCACTAAACTGAGGGATTTGAAGGTCTCTGACAAACTTGATGAATCTGTGACTCTGGGATTGCCCCAGCCCAGATTTAGCACCTGGCACCTGGGCTTGTTGAACCTCATGAGATTCTTGTGGTCCCACTACTCAAGCTTGTCCAGGTTCCTCTGGATGGGCCCATCCTTCCATGGTGTCACCTGCCCTGCTCAGCTTCCTGTCACCTGCAAACGTGCTGAAGGTGTGCTTGGTCCTACTGTCTGTGTCATTGATAAAGACAGTGACCACACCCGGTCCCAAGGCAGAGCCCTGAGGGACACCCCTCATTTCTAGCCTCCCTCAGGACATGGAGCCACTGCCCAGAACCCCCTGGCACATCTAGCCCTCCAATTCCTCATGCCTGCAAACCCAAGGCTCAGTGGTATGGAGATCAGGATGTCATGTGGGATTGTGTCCAAAGCCTCATGGAGCTCTGAGCACATCAGGGGCTACAAGTCCACAAGTCTAAGGACTGCCCCGTGGTGGATCCAGCTGGTTCCACTGTTGATGGGGTGTTGGGTGTGGCCCTTTGTGACACAGACACCTTTCAGACCTCTTTACAATGCAGGACATTGTCATGCCCAGAGGCCCTTGTGGCATCACAGAGCCCTGTCCTGACCAAGGGGTACAGAAGAAGTGCAAAGCCCTGGAGTTCCCACTTCCAGGAGAGCTGCTCTCTCAGGAGGAAGCAGCTCCCTGGATCCCTGTGAAGCAGAGCATGACAGAGATGACCGAGAATAAGAGGAACTCCAACTCCCAGCCACCCAGCCCCTTGCACAGTTGGCTGGAAGCCCAAGCCCTCAGCAGGCAGTGGGAGGGGGCAGTGGATGGATCAGACTTGCCATTGTCACAGGGTGAGAAGGTGGACAAAGAACGGAAATGCAACATGAACCATGAGTTTTCTCAGCTAGGAGTTGTTAGCGGCCAAGAGCTGTCCCAATGGGAAGTGGATGTGAGAGTCCAAGAGATCAACCAATGGGCTGATGAAAGATACGGAGAGCTGTCCCAGTGGGTAGAAGATCTAAGAGTCCAAGAGATATGCCAGTGGGCTGAAGAGAGATACCAAGAATTGTCTCAATGGGCAGAAGATTCAAGAGTTGAAGAGATGTACCAATGGTTGGAGGAAAGACAGCGAGAGATGCCCCAATGTGAAGAAGATTCCAGAGTCCAAGAGCTGTTCCAATGGGCAAATGAGAGATCTCGAGATCTGTCCCATTGGGTAGAAGATGTGAGACTCCAAGAGATATGCCAATGGGTTAAAGAGAGATACCGAGAGCTGTCCCAATGGGAAGAAGATTCAAGAATCCAAGACACGTACCAATGGGTGGATAAGAAATCTCTAGAGCTGTCACAAGTTGAGAAGTACCAAGAACTGTCTCAGTGGGAAGAAGATGTGCGAGTCAACCAACTGTACCAAAGGGAAGGTGGGAGACACCTAGAGTTGTCCCAAGCAGGAGGCAACAGCCACAAGGAGCTATGTCAAGAAGACTGTGGTGTCCTAGAGATGCCCCAATGGAAAGAAGATGTGAGTGACCAAAAGCTGTCCCAATGGGCAGATGACATCAGTTGCAACACTAGGGACAACCTCTTGGACCCAATGAATGATGAGGAACTCCAGACTTGTCCCCAGGAGGAGCCTGGCTCTGCCAGCAACATGGGCACAGAGGTAGCAGGAGAGGCATCCCATGACCTGCCCAGCATGTTTCCTATCCCGCTGAGATCCATGGACTCTGAGCCAGCAGCTGCTGTGCTGGCCAGAGCTGCTGAGGAAGAGGAGCCTCACATGTCTCTCGCTCCTGAAGCAGAAAAGGCAGGGACCTCTCCTGCCTTTGAAAAGCAGGGGACAGAATCAGGGATAGAGAGACTAGTCCCTGCCCCACACAGCCCCTGCTGCACCCCCAGCCCCTCGCCTTCCCAGCTGGAAGCCCAGACCCTCAGTTGGCAGCAGGGTCTCCCCAAGAAACATCCCTCCCGCTTCAGGAGGGTTCTCCGGGCTCTTTGCAGGCTGTTCCACTGGCCCTGCATGGCAAGACAGTCGGAGGGTTAGTCCCCATCCAGCACCAGGCCAGGGTCTGGCAGGGGAGAGACCTTAAAACTCAGCAAGTTCCAACTGACTATCTTCTGCTCTCTCTCTCTGACACTTCTTTTTCTTGCTATCTCTCTACTTCACACTTATTGTTAAATAAAATTTGTATTGTTAAATAAAATCTATATCTTGTTGACAAGTCTCATTTGCACCTTAATTCGGGCAGAAGCATCTTTCCCTAATTGGATCAAAACACATGGGCAGGGACGTCTTCCACTATCCCACATTGCTTCAAGCTCCATCCAACCTGGCCTGGAACACTTCCAGGGATGGGGCAGCCACAGCTTCTCTGAGCTACCTTTGCCAGGGCCTCACCACCCTCACAGGGAAGAACTTCTTCCTAAAATCTCTAAGTGTTCACTCACTGGTGCCAGGCTGGAGTGTTTTTCTCACCAGTACTGCCTACCGTGAACAGCCTCGTCCAAGGTGGGAGGAGTTCCCCTAATACACCCTCCACCTCAGGCAGTGGTGGGGGGGTCTGTGTTGCTCCTGACAGATCTCTGTGTGATCAGCTGTAAAGCTCTCACTAATGAAACTCTAAATTAAGTTGCCTTGGGAAAGCCAACATGCTGGAGTTCAACAAGGAGCACAGAATCATTACAATTGGAGAAGACCTCCAAGATCCCTGTGTCACTGATCACCAGCTTGTCAGTTACACCAGAGCACTGAGTGCCACGTCCAGTCATTTCTTGAACATCTCCAGGGATAGGGACTCGACCACCTCCCTGGGCAGCCCATTCCAGTGCCTGATCACTCTTTCCTCTTTCCTCCTGATGCCCATCCTGAACCTTCCTTGGTGAAGCTTGGGGTCATTTCCTCTTGTCCTGTCACTTGTTACCTGGGTGAAGAGGCTGCCCCTCACCTGGCTACAATCTCCTCTCAGGTAGTACAGAAGGATTGTTCCTTTCTTAGACCCTTTCCTCCTCTCTGCTTTCCAAAACCAAAGAAGAGTCACAGAAGGATGACAAAGAAATCCCACATCAGTATCTGGGATGGATAGTCACCCATGTCTTCTGTCTACAGTGACAACCAAGTCTCTCCCTCTTCCCTTGTCAAATATCTAAGATAGTCCATAGGCCAGTCCTCTGCTCTTTGGGAGCATCAGGAGGGAAGTTTGATGGCTTATGCAGTCCTAAGAGAGGAGAAGGCAGGGATTCTTCTTTATGTATTTTCCATACCAAATAAGACTCCCACCATGTGAAAAGGAGTTGTTCTTGGTCGACCTGCTCTTCAGGTCTCTAGCATGGAGGAGAGGGTTCAGGGACATCAGGTGTGGTCCCACCTGTGAGTGGCCTCTCTCTTGGCTTAGTCAGGTGCTGCTGGCCCATGGCAGAGGAGCAAAGAGAAACTCTCCTGCTAACTGTGGAGTTTGGTAACAACTGGGAAAGAGGCATCAGAAGAAGCAATAATGACAGGTGAAAGGTGTGTTAGAAACAGGGTTATTTCTACTTTAAATTCATCCATTTAGTCTGTGATACTGCTACAATTGTGTTATTTAAACTGTTTCCCTAAATTCAACAAATCCTTAATATTGGTAAGTGCCTTTATCTTGAAATGGACAACAGACATTCGTCTTTGCAAGACACATGTGCCTTCCTACTTGCTCTGATTTGGAAGCAATTCTTCTGTTCAGCTGTGCTGTTCATGTCACTGTGGATGGCTCAATCAGTGGACCTTGGCACTTACAAATTAGTGTAAGGAGTTGGAAAAACTGAGTGAAAGTAGGTCATCTGGAATCACACTTGGGGCAGTTTCTTGAAAAATGATGCACGGGAAGCCTATGAAAACATGAATAAAATCAAATTTGATTTTACTACTTGAGTGATGTAATGCAGCTACAAAAAGGCACCGCTCTCTCCACTCTCGCCTTCCCTCCACTTCCAATCCGGACCCGGCGAGAGCCCTGGGGCGGAGCTGGCGACAGAGATGGGAGGGGAAATGAGGGGAAGGAAGGAAAGGGGAAGGAGAGGAGAGGGACTGGAGCCATGGCAAGATGCAGCGGTGGTGGAGCGCGGGACTGGCGACGCTGGCCGCGATGCTGCTCGGTGAGAGGGGCTGGTGGTGGGGGAAGATGGGAGCCAGAGTCGGGACTGCCTAGGACTCGTCTCTGACCCTCTGGCTTCGACTCAGCTATTTTTCACGCACTGTTGTCATCCATTCTGTCCTTACTGAATATATTTTCTCCCAGATGCCTTCTCTTTGTTAATTAATTTCTCTATCCATTCATGCGTTCATTGATTCATTCATTTATCCACACATCTCTTCATCCCAGCCAATCTCTCTTCCTCATTCCAATCTCACTTTTTTCACTCTGTATTTCAGTACACCTTTCATACATTCTTAATCCAAACAAAGAGCTCTAGGAGAAATACACTGAAACAGAGGTTGGGGGTTTTTGCTTAAGTTAGCCACATGAATTAAACATTTGCCATGATACAAAGAGCTAAGAAAATGTAAATTTCTGGAGCCACCTACTGATAAAGGACAATACGAGAGGGGAGACCAAAAGATGCNCACTATCCATACTTTATTCTCCATCATTTCTAATCTGTTCTCCTCTCCCCTCTCCCAATTTTCTGCTGAAGAAAAGTGATTCTTCTTTTTCCTCCTGGCAGTGGTTGCTGCCAGAGCCCAGGTGCTGCAGGAGCCAACAGCAGAGACCACCGAGGGTACAGGCATCACCATTAACTGCTCACACCCCAACATACAGACCGGCGATTGGATCTACTGGTACCGTCGTCTCCCGGGATGAGGCCCCGAACTTCTCGTACTCACTGCTAAAGGCTCCAAGGATNCCGCTCCGGCCGCCGGGCCCCGAGCGGCTCCACAGCTCGTTCCGCTGCACGAATCGCGGGCACCCCGCGCACACCGAGCCCTCCCGCACCCGCTGCCACAGCGCTGCCCAACCGCTCCCCGCAGCCTTACACAGCCGTCCCGCACAGCCCGCGGCTCCCCGAGTCCCGCCGCCTTCTCCGCCTCACCCAAAAGCGCTGCGGGCTGCACTTCGGGCATCGCCTTTGGCCTTTGGGCACGTCCATTGCTGCTCTCAGCCTGGCTGGGAAAGCAAAGAGCTGCTCCTTGAGAGCTTCGGGGGTGGGAGCTGCCAAAGCAGCTGCAGGGACAGGCCAGCATGGTCTGCTTAGTGGAGTGCTGTGTGACTAAGAAATCTGTTTCTGTCCCAGGGGAAGTGTCTCTGTCACATGCTGGAAAGTGGATGAGAAGCCCCATTCCCACCTGGATGGCTAAGGTGGATGGTTTGGATTACATCTGGAGTTGGAATTCAGTTCTCCAAATGCTGTCCTCATCCTCAGCTGTCCAGAAACACTTGTGAGGGAGGCTCGAGTAACTTACAAGAATAATAGGACATCTGGGAGGGCAAACAATAAATATGTTGTAATATAGGGATGTATCAAATGACTCGAGTGCTTTTTCACACCCATTTTCAGTCTGAAACTTCTCACTTGTCACTTGGTCACTTGTCCTTTGTTTTTGTAACTTCTTAGGGATCCTGAACAGCAGATGCCACGATTTAGTGATGATGTAGCTGTTGCAGGGAGACAGTTTAAAAACTGAGCTCTATAGTAAGTTTCCTTCCAAAGCTTTGACTCTAGAACCTTACATTTCTCTGAGGTCATCTTTCAGCACATGCAGAAACTCATTCACCTGAGAAAGTTCAGCTGAAGCCACTGCCAGGGCATGTGAAAGGGGCAGAACAACTGGTTCTCTAAGGCCCAGAACAAGTGCCTTTACATTTCCATGGGAAGAATAAGGAAAAGTGAAAGTAATAAACAAAGCAAACAATGACACCAATCTGGAAGTAAATGCTGAGAGAGTTCAGATGTCCTCAGCTTCTAACTGATGGGCCATTAGGAAGCTGTGGGTTCGGCTGTGAATTAGTTCAGGCTGGGCTTTGTAAGTGAAAAGAAGTATCAAGAGGACCATGAGGATAACGGATGTTTGAAGGGGGATCTTGTGAAGACTAGCGAACACTGAACCAGGAATGTTTCGGAGGTGAGTCAAAGGTCGGTAAAAGAGGGAGCTGGGGAGGAGCAAGAGGAGGTAATAGAAAGGCAGAAAGGAGGCACTTGTTGGGATGAGCCCTGCACTTGAGCACTGCAGTCTCCTCCCCCTGCCGTCTTATGAAATACTTTCTTAAACATCTTTCTGTGCATCTTCACTCACTTTCGCATTCGAGTGTACTGCAAGGTCTGAGAGTCAGTAACTAGAGAGCCTGGTGTGAAAGAGAGATCTGACTTCCAGTAACAGGGAAAACTGGTTACAGGACCTGCCAGTCTGTGTGCCAGCAGCTGGAGGGACTGGGTTGTTGACAAGGTCTGGGTGCCAGCAACTGGAGAAGGAAGAACATGTTGGAGAGGTCATAAATCTTGGGGTCAGAAACTGCAGGGTCACCATTGATGTGTGTGTGGCAGGTCTAAAGGCCAGTTGTAAGACTGGAGGGAGCTCAGTGTGTGTTGAGTTTTCCTTAGTGAGTGGAACCCAGTGTACACATGTTTGTGTGTGAAGAATCTGTTGGGGTATTTCAAGGTGACCTGACTGGTGAGTGAGGTGAAAACTGTGTGTGAAACATGAGACAGAGGTGGGTAAGGGGACTGAGCTCCCACTCATGAGTGTGAGACATTGATACTACTGGTCCATGGTAATTTTTGAGGAATCCAAGAGTGTGGGAGTGATTGTGAGAGGAGTGGGTGGTGTCAGGTGTCTGTTTTCTCTGATAGTCTAATCCTCTCCAGGCAGGCACAGAGGTTCACTTGTTCATGAGATGCTTTTCTTTGGGTATGAGGAGAATTCTATCTCTGCCTGAAAAGGAGTGCTGAAAAGGGACAGTCAGGGTCTGCAGGCTTTGAGTGTTACTTATCAGGGATCTGAGCACTACAAATGAGAGGTGTTGTGAAGAAGGTATGGAGGAAGACACTGTGATGGAGACAGGTGCAGCCAAGCCAGACAAAGTGTTAGGTATTCTGAGAAAGGAGACACAAGCCCCAAGAAAGAAGAGACTGCCAGCAATATGACTCCAAGGTCAGCAAGGTTGGTGACCCATTTCTCCTCTCAGTACAAATACAGAATCCTCACCTTCTTGTAGATGTCTTATCACTGCTCCAAAGCCTAAGAAGGCAGAACCATGTCAGGAACCTACAGGATGCTAAACTTAATCCTGTTCTTTCACCTGGGAAGACTGTAACAGCCCGAGGACCCTCCACTTCTCTAGAAATGTCTTTTTACATCATGTGGAGGTGTAGCACTTCAATGAGAATGATCTTTTTATGACCATTATCATGATGTGTATCATTATTCACCTCATTGTAGAGGTTTTCTAGAACAAAAACCATTTTAGAGGTAGCCAAAATGAACAGTATGTTCTCTGTGCTGTGGTGGGTGTCTGGGATCACTCTGAAGTTGATCTGGAGAAGGGGATGGGAGTGTCTCCATCTTCCAAACTCCCAGCCCTTCAGCTGCCCTTTCCAATCTGTGGTGTAGGGCTGTCCCATCCTCACCCCTTGCAGGCAGCACTCTGTGGATGCCCTGTGTGCTCCCTGGGTGTACGTGGGAGTGACTTATTGACTCCTCATCCAGCTTCCTATTTATCCCTCATCTTTCAATGCAATATGCTGTCTTTGCCATGTCTGGGCTTGTGGCATCCAGGAGTCCTGCTGGAGGAATGTTCCTCTCTCACACTGTGCGTTTTCCCACCAAAGCAAGACACAGCCAGAGACCCTGGGCTGCTGCCCAGCAGGGATCATCTCCTGTTTCTAGGGATCTGGGAGAGACACACTGATCCTAAGGAAATGGAGAATGACAGGGGAGAAGTGACAGAAACAGAGGAGTCTTCCATTCTCTGAGGAAATAGCACTGACCCCATTATGACTCAGAGGAAATAGCTGCTGACCTTCATTTTCTTCCAAGTATGAAGAGGCAGACCACTGTCACCCAGGAAGATGAACAAGTCATGGTGGAGCAGAGAGACTCCTTTCAGACCACATGCACATAACGACACCAATAGCTTTGATGATTTGCTGCTGTACCAGCAGAGGAAAGGACAAGTTCCACAGCTGCTCTCATCTCAGGCAGTGGCTGCCCTCAGGCAGAGCAGCCATATCACCACGGTGCTGAACACCACAGGGAAATAGTGTCCTGCAGATGGTGGAAGTGGAGGTCTCTGACAGTGCATTGTGCCTCTGTACTGTTGAAGACCCCCTGGTGCAGAGAGCTTCCTGGGCTGTGCAACAATTCAAGGGAGGGAGGGGATGTGTCTGTGCAAGGCTGAGAGTGGTAGAAGGGGCCCCCAGCTCACACCAATGCTCACGTGTGGCTGCCTCTCTACATGTGTGCAATGAACTAATCGTATTGTCCTCGTCCTGCCTAACACTGCCCTCAGGAAAGTGTTCTGGGCTGTTTTGACACATCTCCACTTTGTGCAGTCTCTGAGTAAACAAAACCTGCCCTGTGCTTGCCTGGCACCTTGTCCTCCCCCACAGTGCTCCAGCCCTGATGCTTTTGACCCCACATGTCCTCAGCAGAGTCCACACCTCATTGTGTGTTCCTGCCCTCTGTACTCTTGGAACAGCCAGGTTTGCACAAACACATGTGGGAGCTCAGATTTGTATGTGATTCCACAGAGATGTAGGGTCATATTACTTAGACACTATTCTGAAGCCTTAAAAGAGCAGCTCAGGCCTTAGAGCAAGAGCAGCAGCTTAGGCCTTAGAGTAAGAGTAGTTATAAAAGAACAGCTTGGGCCTTAGAGTGCTGTGCTCAAAAGTAAGGCAAAGGTTAGTCAANAGACCGGGGCCGGGGCTATGTGACACCGCGACTGAGACCAGGACTCGTCTCTGACCTTCCCGCTTCTCCTCCATCCTTATTTCCCTTCTGTTGCCCGCTCTGCCGTCAAACTTTCTTCACTCGACGAAGTCATTCCCCCCGCCGTCGTGTCTTTTTACTTTAGTTCTTTATCTATTAATCTTTCCTTCCACACATTCCTCTCAGCCAATCTGTATTTCTAATTCCCTACTCGTCTTCTTAGCTCTTACTGTCCTTCAAAAGGTTCCTCATATAACCTTTTCTGCAACCACCCACTCCTGGACAAATAGTTTCTTCATGGTTTATTCTCAGAATACACCCTGACACTTCTGTTCTGTCCTCCTTTTTCCTCTCCCCCTGCACGATATTTTCTGCTGAAGAAAAGAAATTGTTTCTCCCTGGCAGAGGCTGCTGCCAGAGCCCAGGTGCTNAGGGGTGTGCAGGGGCCTTGGGAGGGATTGTGTGTGTCCCTCATAGGAAGATAGTTTGCTGTCCATTTCAGGGACACAGCTACAGATGTATCCAGGGAAGAGGCGCAGAAATGCAGCTTCTGTCTCCTGAGCCCTCCTTTTCCTGCCCTTTCGAAGCTCATGTTTTGCTGGTGCTGATTTCGGGCCCCAACAAGGCCAGTTTCATTCCAGGTTGGATGCCCATTTAACTCATTGTAAACAACCCTGTCAGTGCCTCAGGACCTTTGGCAGCCCCCCGTCTCCCCTCTCCAGCCGTAACACAGCTGCTCTCAGCAGCCCTGCAGAGGTGAAAAGGAGGAATTTTTCGTTGTGGGCAGGGATAGAAGCTCAGAAAACCTGCCGACAGTGTGCTGCCAGTCCCTGAGTGGATCTGCCTCCGACGTCATGTCGGTGATGTCTGGGATGGGACACAGGTGTCCCTTCTCCCTGGCAATGGCAACGGGACTTGTGCCTCTCCTTGTGCTGCTGCTGTGAAAGGTGGTTGTTGAGCCCGTCCCGGGGCGGAGCTGCTGGCGGAGGAGAGGACGAGAGGGGAGAGGATCGAAGAGGAGGGACAGGAGAGCCAGGGCCGGCAGGGGCAGCGAGGCGCGGGCGAAGGAGCGG
>WEIV01006891.1:6383-20180 GCA_013390005.1 Calyptomena viridis
TTGCACACATGGCGTAGAGACACTTGTCTTATTGGCAGCTTTGGTTTGGCAGACCAGAGACTTAACCAGAATTAATGAAGCAAAGAGTGCTGTATCTTTTCAATTTAGGACCAGAATCCCTTAGATGTCTCTGCCCCATGTTTCATCTCTTCTAGGAATCTGGCATTAGGAAACTGGGGCTTTATCTGCACAGAATTGTCTGGGGTTAATAGTTCAGGGGGGGGTTCTATGNAAGGAAGTTGAAGCAATCTCTATAAGTAAGCTTGTATGATAATCAGAGATGGTACCTGTTTCCATGCTACTAAGCAGCCATCCAGGACAGCTTGCATCAAACATTGTATATATGCTACCTAAATACANTTCACACAGCCTGCACCTCAGCTAATAATCCTAACAGTGGTCCTACATATAGTCAGGTCTTTGCCAGATGTGCCACAATTTATCTGCAATCAGTATAATCCCCTGCCCTCACTCTTTACACTAAATCAAGCATGTGCTATATTTTTACTTCTGCAACACTAAAACATACTATATATCTTCTTTTTATTCCCCAAAAGAGGAACGTAATCAGTGTCATTAAAAGTAAGGGCGTTTTAACCAAAAATAGCATTTGGCTGATAAGTGTCTGCAGATTCAAAAAAACTAGGGAGCTGTACCTCTGAATTGTATAAACTGCTGGATGGTGATGTCATTTCAGATGTGTAATGGTTTACAGATGTTCACTAGCTTGCAGTGCTGCAGAGACAGAAGGTGGGAGCACACAGGAAATAATGAACATCAGAGGAAAATGTCAAACTTCTGCAACTCCAAACAGATTTTTCTTACGTTGCATTCTAACATTTAGGGGAATTATAGCTTTGATGTTAGTCACGATTTATAATTTCAGAACAGCAGCTGATGCAAATCACCACACTGAAAAGGACAGAAAATGAATATGTAGGGAATGGAAATGAGTAAGAGGAATTACTCTTACACAGAGAATTAAGCATATGTATTTAAGTGAGCTTGCTTAAATATTTCCATTATTTAGCAGAAGTAGGTTTTTATTTCATGTTCACATTTACTAAAGAGACTTGCAATATTTTTTTACAGGATGTTGAATCTGAAAATGGAGTGGATGTTGCTTCAGTAAATCACTCGCAAACAAACTTGTCTCCTAACATCCATGCTCCTGATCTAACTTCTCCCTCTTCAGCAGCCAGCTCTGGAGCTAAACCAAAGGCTGGGGTGAGTACAAAGGTTATATTTTTTTCAACTTCTCTCATGATTCCAGCTTGAAAGTGAAATAAGAAAATATTATACTATTCATTACTTGGATGGTATAGCAGAATGTGTGTGACACTGAGAAAAAAAAAGGAATAATAATGCAATGTCTCAAAGTGCCATTTGAGTGGCAAACAATCCTAGAAGTTTCACATTTAAAAACACTCTATTAACAGCTGATGATTGTAAAAAGCTGAGTTTTTATATGACAAAATAAATTAAAGGAGATATTTCATTTAGAAAGGTAAGTTTTTCTGAAGTGGTATCAATTAGAACATTTCCTAAATCTCGTGGAGGATGCAGTTAGAGAGAAAAGATGGCTGAATCATGTGGCTTGCTTGATTTATGATGTCCAAACCCACTCACCTTAGTCCTCTTGAAAGGTTAAATTGTTGTGTTCTGCAAGCAAAGCTCTTACGCTACTAGAGGGAGAATGTCATTCTAAGGCAAAATTTGACAAGTGGTTCTAGATACTTATGGTCAGAGGGAAGCCTCTGAGGAAGCAGACCATTTTCTGCAGGTCCCAGTGGTGAGGAAGGGCTGGCCTGACAGCTCAGATATGGCAAGGAATCTCCCTCTATATCCATTCACAGATACATACAACTATGAGGAGCATGGTCCTTTCTTTTACCTTTGTCCATCTTCTTCATAATGCTTCAGCCATCAGTACATGCAGAAAAGCTTGAATGTCCTAGAAACTCCTGACATACTATCTGTTCCCTCTTGCGCTTGCCATTTCCATTGCCTCAAGAAGCACAGAAAACTAGACTCTTCTAAGCACTGCCTATACTGAAAAGTCTTAGCATAACTCCTGCTCCATCTGTTCACAAATTCAAGTGTTTCTGGTAACCAGACCAGCAGAAAATCTGGGATAAAATATTAAAATAAAAAGCTTGGTTAGCATAAATATATATGTGTTTAGAACCAGTCTATAAAAAGTAAAGTAGAGGCCAACTGTCATTTACTTCACTGCAATAATAGCAAGTTAACTAATGCCTTTGATTGAGGCAGTAACAAAAGTTCTGATAAACATTTACATTTAGGATTGTTCACTCATACAAAAATAAATTCAATTGTAATTTATCATCGGTGCATAACTATAGCAAATAGAGAGCTCTGCACTTTGTCACTGCATACAACGCAGCACAAATTCTCAAATAAGTACATATGTTATGCTTGAAGGTGATATCCCATCTTACCAGATCCTGAGAAGCACACAGACACTTTTTAAGGTATTAAGCACCTCTTTTAAATTTAGTTTTCTCTACTAATATTTGGGGAACACTTAACACCTGAATTTGCAGAAGTGTGGGTCACTTCCTTTGAGTTAGATATTACATGTTAATTTGCCTTCAGCAAGTAGTTGGCTTTTGTAATGAATATATTGTAATGAATTTTGTAATTAAAGTATCATGCTGAACATATCTGCAAATGTTTTTTATTATATAATTTTAAATTTTTTTTATAAGTGAAGTTAAATTTTCTCCAAACTCAACTCTCTCCTAAAGTTTTGCAGACTGCAAATCCCCATAGTCTACAGTGAGATTTTGGGATAGGCTCTGTTTAGTAAGTATGTTCAAAGATCATATTTGCATTTTTATCATAGTAAGTTGGATAAGTACAGAAAAGTGGATCAATTTTGCAGGAGTGTGGTTCTCCTACACATCGGAAAAAAACAGATCCTCTCAGATATTCTTTTTTCTCTTCTGTCTTTAGTCTTTCAGGTTATTTTGACTGTATACCCTTCTGATCCACAAACTGAGATGTACTGTGTGCTGTGACATCAACAATTCAAAACCTCACCTTTCTCCCTAACTGGAGTGAAACTTTATCTGAAAGCATAAGTTTTCCTGCAATATGCTGATAGAAAGTAAGACTGCATTCTTGCCCTGTGTATCTCTACCTGTTGTTCATGTGGTCTACATGGCCAGGTAGTCTGCTGCAAGGTGCTTGACTGCAAACCCATATTGGTAGAAAAGAAGTTCACATATTCTTCCTGTCATGTTTAGCATTGGGCTCTACTCAGAATGAATTTTTAAAAATAGAGTATTGAATGGCATGTCCTTGAAACACTGCCAAGAACAGACAACAGCAACATCTCTGTAGAGATGATTTCTAAGTAGTGATCTCCTCTGGAAATCTTCTAAGCGTGTTGTTCTATCTGTAAGAGAGACTGTCCTTGTGATTTTGGGGCCGATTTTTTTGTTTTGATTTTGTTTATCTGAGGGGTTTTTTGTTGTTTAGGTTTTGGGGGCTTGGCGGGGGGGGGTTTGGTTGGTTGGTGTGTTGGGGGGTTTTGTCAGACTAGCTGGTATAGCAATAAGTTTATTCTGCACTGGAAACTCAGCAAGGTACTTTTTAATGTTTCAAAGATTTTACTCCCTTTTTGGAGTTTGCAACTCTAGATCTCCAGAGATTCTAGATACTTAGTCTTCAAGAACAACTTCTTTGGTTGTGTTAATTCATAATATGTAAACAGAAGTACAACAGCAATTAGTTACATTATGGAATGATATGCAATATTTTTAAACATACTGTAGCAAACTGTTGACTGCATTAAAATCAGACTGTAAAGCTAAAACACAACATCATGTGCAGACCTGGAGAGCGGGAATAATAAAACAGGGAAGAGAGACACAGATTCAGATCAAATCCCAGATAAAGAACTTGTAAACTATATTAACTACACAAGATAAGGAAATTTGTGTACAGACAAACTATGTCCATTCGTGTTAAGTCAGCTTTATATGGATTTAAACCAAACAATTTCAAACAATGTCACAATGTGCTGGAATATTCATAAGCAGAACTTGATTTGATAATCCCAATGAAAAAGATTCACTCATTGGTTTATGGAAAGAAGGATGTTTTACATTTTCATAGGAAGATTTTATGAAATGTTAAACAAGAAATATATTTAAAATTCATCATCAATTATAATTTTATATGCAAATGAATATTAGATATTATTTTAAATAAAATTGCAAGTATGTATGTATATTCCCTTACATAAGTTATTTGACATTTCATGAAAATTCACAGATAAATTCAGTGCGAATGGCTGTGTACAGTACATATCCATGTATAAAAGCATATACATGCATGCACACACACAGAGAACTCTTTACTGAATACAGGCATGATGAGGAAGATCAAGATTCTCCTGTTTTTAGCCTGTTCATAGAAATGAAGATTCTGCAGGGTACAGCATGAAAGCCTTTGATATGCCAGTGTATCTGGCATTTTGGGTTTATGAGAAGTATATAGCTGAACAGCTTTCATCCTAAATTTAGGATGTCACTGTTACGTTTCATGGTCAGTAGCATCACATGATCAATGGAGTGCTTGATCCACAAACTGTACATGTTTGGTAAGGTGCACATACGGGCAATCCTTGTGAAATAAGGATTCACATGACAAAACAGGTACATTTCCCACATAATTTAGGATGGGATAATGAGAAATGGTTTTGACATCCTTATATTACTTCTGGTTACAGAGTGAAAAATCTTCATGCTTCTATAATGAGCATATCTTTATGTTCCGGGGTTTTACTAATCAGTCTCCAAAATAGACAAAGGTCTTTCTATATTAGCACTTGAGGACATATGTTTTTTTTTTTACCTCCTCTATACAAAGAATTGGCTAAAGAACAATAACAACTAAGGCCTAAAAGTTGTAGTCAAATTTTTGTCCTGAACATCTGTTCTGCAGAGCTCATTTGTCTTCTGTTCAGGTGAAAGACAAAAAAAAAAAAAAAGATTATTTTCTACTGCTTTTCTTGGCAGTCTTGTCCCTTCTACTTCAACAGTGTCCAATTTAGTCTTAATCACACTGCAAAGGCAATCAGTCGTCTATTATCATCAGAATAGCTGGTACCTGGGAAAAGATTGTTTTTCAGATTACCTATAAAGGCTTATGTAATATGCATTCAATTCTCAAACGGATTTAAGACATCAATTATGCCTGCAGGTATAAAATTACAGTGCTCTGGCTGAGCACTAGAGTGGGTTTTAGGTATGGCTACTGATATCAGTGGAGCCTTGGATGAGCTCAGGAGTCCACTTTCACAAATCTTTTTACTGTGTTGGGTCGAAAAGTTATGTTATCTAGGTGATAGATTTACAAACTTTTCATTTTTATGCACTAAAATAATTTAGCCTTTCACATATGCCTTTGATTCATATTATATTTTAAAATTTGAGCTTTTTAAAGAAAGCCAAATCATTTTGTGAAGAATAATTATGAGATTCATAGATTGAGAAACAAAGTTCAAGTTTCTTGCTACTTTACTACAGAGTTTTATAATTACAAAAGAAGTTAAATTTATGAGAAGTACAAGGAAATCTTGATTTCAGAATTAAATATTCATAAAGAAGAATTATCAGAATTATTTCAAGCATTTGAAATGTTTACATTTCATCATGCATTATATTTTATAGTAAATTGAAGGAACTATTAAGTATGCAAACACATAGGCTATGTCTGTGATTTTGTGCCTGCAAATTTTTTACAGTGGGTCATGCAATTTGAAAGGTCATAGATTTTTGTCTCTGAATCATAAGTAAATCATATATTTACTTATTTAGCAATGTCTTCTAAGTTTTGCTGCTATTATAGTGTTCCTTGAATTCTGATTTTATTCATTCAGGCAACACTGGATATTATTCTGGTAAGCATCAGGGAGAAAGATTCTTACTATTAAATCAAATATTGCTTCTTTAAAATTTGATAATTTTTATAAATAGAAGATGAGAAAAGACTTTTCTAGACCTGGCCAAGCAGTATTATCTTTCATATCTATTTAAAAGAAAGTCTTTTAGAAAACAAGGTAAGACAATTAATTATGAAAGTAACTTTCCACACAATCACATTTTCATTTGAATTCTAACAGACTGGTCAGGGGCAGTCTCCCTGGCTCACTTTTTCTGTCTCTCAGTAGTGAATCCTGAGTCACCAATGTAATTTTATACAGCTACAGCAGGACCCAGGAAATGTATGTATTAGAATGTCCACTTTTGGTTCCAATTTCAATTCCAAGAATATATTTGGAATTTAAATAAATACCCAGCTCGTGAAGTGCTAGGCATGAAGACTTCTAAGTCTTTTCAAGATGTCAAGTTGTACATTTACATTTCTGTTTCTTCTTGCAACTTGTTTATAGCAGCCATGCTCATCTACATGGTTTTTCCTCATGTTTTTCTCTTTCTGCAGAGTTGCTGACAATGTCTTCAACCCTATATTGGTCTGGTGGTGTGTGATAACCATGTTTTATAAGCTGAAACAAAAGTCAATTTCTTCAGCAGTAACATTGCTAATTGTGCTGTTCCTAATATTAAGTACTTTTTTTCACCATATGCTGCCACCTGGTGTCTCGTTCTTTTAAATGAAGAGCACTGAGCAGGGGACATCAGGTACTTACACAAGGTTTTCACCTTATTCAGATGTATCCTGAATATTTACAAGATATAAAAGACTATAAAGTTGAAATTTTTCTATGAGAATGAAGTTTTAAAAGAAATTATAGTGGACTTGGGTTTACAATAATGGAGAAAAAAATTCGGCTCTTAATAACATAAGATGCTTGGAAGATTTTAGATGATTCTCTTGAACTGTAAGTTTCACATTAGGAATTCCTCATTTTATATTCACACATGCAATAATTTATTTGTACATTAAATTCTAGTATTCATATAAATCATATCCCATTTTCAGCCAGCTACATAATTACTGACACAACATAACATCACAACTGCATGTGTACACCACAAGAAGCATGTGAGTTCAAGACCATTAAGTCTGATATACTGGGAGGAAAAACACTGAACATTGCACAGCCTCCCTGGCAGATAGTCTGTATTTGTTTTGCAAAATCCACAGTGGTTTTAATTTTCCTCATTTTATTCAAGCCTCTTATGTTTGAGAATAGGAAACATCTTTTCTGTAATAAAAATGCTGGTTTAAAAGTAAATGGCAGAAGAAATGAACCCTATTTTAGAGAGGCCACAAGTCAGAGCTACAATTTACTAAAAAGATTACAATACATACAATGACACAATGTAAAAAAAACTGGCTTTGACCCACAAGGACAAAGCACAACCCAACACCCTGGGACGGGAACAGCACGGTGCTCGTGAGCTCCTGTGCCGAGCACTGTGTGGTGCCCCTGGGTGCAGAGCAGAACGAGAGGAAACCTGTTATTCAGGATGATGGTCGCAGTTCTGTTGAAGAAATGATGGCAGTCTCCTTGAGAGTGGCAGTCACAGTCCTGCTGGAGTTCTGTTCCACCTCTGGATCTGATGAGCCTGATAAATCCCAAAACCCAAAGATTATATATCCCCAGGTTCAGGTGGGAATGCCCAGTACCTCCCCCAAGGGCAGGGAATTTCACAATGGGTGGTTTAACTCTGTGACTTGTGATATGTTTTTTGATTCCTTGGTGATCCAGGCCATGGTAACGGCCTATTGTGTCAGTGCAGCTGGGCCCATTAGCAGGGAGGACCCTCCAGCTGGGTGTGGAGGTGTTAATGACTTCCCGGATCTCTGTTGTAGCCTGGGGTGTGAGGTGTGTCCTGGGCAGCTTCTACCACTGATTTATCATTAACAGCCCATCAGGAATGACATAGAGGGTATAGAATATACAGGTTTTGGTTATACCCACACAGTGATAAACCAGTCCTGGCCCCTCTAACTATGACACAAGCTAATAATGATACCTGAAGTTGCCAATATTCAAGTAGTTCAGTACAAAAATGTATGCATGGTTATGTTTATATTTGAAGTTATCATGCTTTAATGTGTTAGTCTAATGTGTCATGGTTATAACAAACCAGACTAAGAGGTCAAAATTACTCAAGATCAACTCAGATTTGTGAAGACATCTTGCATCTTTTCTGCATGAATTTGAAAAAAGAAAATAAAAAACAACCAAAAAAACGCAAAAGCAAACTGAGGGAATTATAATTTCTGAGACTATTACCATGGAAGGTAATCTAAAAATTGCTGTTCAGGGTCTCTGACATCCTGTTTGCATTTGAGCCTGGGCAAGACAATTCCCAAACTCATGGTTCACACTACTATTTATTCATTGTAGGTTAAACTTACTGACACTTGGAATCAAATTTGATATGTTCTTGCACATGAGCATTGTGTTTATTAGAACTACCATATTTATATTTGAAAAACAGAAACTGAAGTCTGTGACTGGAAGAATTTTACTGTGTTGCTCTCAGGACCAATATCCTTCTATGTATCTTAAATTTATATATCCAAGGCTTAATAGCAGGAAATCATCTGTGTTGTAGTTAAATGATCACAAACAGATGCAGAAAGAGAGAACTTTCCAGGTTCTCTAAGAACAGATCATATGAACATCAGTCATGATTATTTAAAGTTATACAATTTCAAAATTCAGCCTCAGTTTAGTTTGTTTCTTTAAACCTCATTGTGCATTCAGTTAAATGCATTTCTCACAGGAGTAAATCTGTTGAAATCAACAAGACTGTGCATGTCAGAAGTGTCACACACATGGATAGGCAGCTCTGTTTTTGCAGAATTAAGGCATGTGCCTCAGTTAAAAGGTTTAGCAATCAGAATGGATTACCATAAGAACACAGAATATTCCTCCCAATGCCAGGTGCCTGCTATCTTAAAAGATAGGATCATAGAATGGTTAGGATTGGAAGGGACCCTAAAGATCATCTAGTTCCAACCCCGCCTTCCATGGGCAGGGACACCTTCCACAAGGCTAGTAGCTAGCAAATACATAGAGAATATCAAATACCAAAAACATAGAGAAAAATCCTAATGCTTTTCTCAAGCATTGTGAAGCTTCCCTTATGCCTGTTATATCCATATTCAAAGAATTGATTCATGCGCCATTGATTAATAAGTAATTGTTTAGATTGAATATTAGGAAAAATTTCTTCACCAAAAGGGCTTTCAAGCATTGTAAGAGACTGCCCAGGGAGGTGACTGAGTCACCATCCCTGGAGATATTTGTGTAGATATGGCACTTAGGGACATGGTTTAGTGGTGGGCTTGGCAGTGCTGGGATAATGGTTTGACTCAATGGTTTTAGAGGTCTTTTCCAGCCCAAATGACTCTATGATTCTGTTCTAGACACTGACAATAGGGTAGCCCAAGTTTGCTTCCAGGCTCATGATATAAATTAGAGTCATAGTTTTAAATGGCTCTGTGATGCTCAGAAGAATTGCTACTGCCCCATCTTACAAAATTCAAGAGAAATAATTCTATGCCAATTATTTGACAATGTACCAATGAGATAACATTATAACATTTAGTCCTGCCAAGTGCCCTAGTTTTAAAAACGTGTCAAGCTTCTGCATAAAAATTATGATAGGCTGAACTTTGGCAAAGAGGGTCTCTGGAGCAGAGGAATATCATAAGATCTGGAATGTGAAATACAAGAGCTCAAGCTCATACTCTAAATTACTGTGAACCCAGGAGAATAAAAGGACATTTTCTATGTAGCTGTGAATAGAGGTGTTCTGGGAAAAAAAAAAAACATAAATAATGAAAATTTAATTCTTAGAACATTTCTTTGGGATTTCAGTACTGTTTCAAAACTAATGACTCTGATAGCCAAAGAACCCCATCTCACCAATACATGATTCTCCCTCTGATTTACTGCTATGCATGCCAGGATTATCTAAGGAATAGCTGAAACTTGTTCTAAGAAAAAGGCAGAAATCGGTATAAAACTTTAAGAAAAAAAAAAGACATTTAAATATTACTTTTATATGAATTTACCACTATTTTTAATGATAAATATACTTTTTGATGTCAAATTAAATAAATATTATTTAAGTATTGCAAAAAGAATTTGTGACCATAGTTCCTTAGTCTGAATAGAACAGTTCAGCCCTTGCTATTTGAAAACTGAAATTAACGAAGATGTATGCGGCAGATTACAGACCTGGGTTTGATTGATCTATAGAGTATCTAATAAAAAGATTACCATCCATAAATAAATCAGTTTTTATGAGTTGTTTCAGTTGATGTTTAGAAATTACACATTGTAACATTAATAACCAAATGCTTTGACTGAAGAAAAAAATTGTGAGTGAAAACGTCTAAGTCCTTTATTGACTTAGAAGTAGGTCTAAAACTATGTTTATATTGGAAAAGGATAGAAATATGCAGACATTGATTTGCAAGTGGGAAAAACATTGTTTTATCTATTGTGCATGGATGAAATACTATGTCCGGTTATTTGCACCCCTTTCAGGAAAATACGTGCTTCTCATGATGACATACTTACTGCCAGATAAGCCTCCTGCTTGCCTTGTCTCCTTCCAGTTATTTGTGAATATTCATATACTGTCTCACTTACTGGAATCTTCCAGGTGAAAATTATAAGTAAATTACTTCTAAAAGCTATTTAAAGGTTAGCTTAAATATTATGGTGATGGAAACAATAGGTGGACATTTATATTCCCTTCGTTTAAGATAAAGAGCCTAAAGGACTTTCAAAACATAATGGACAGCAAATTTTAGATGGGCTTGAGTTAACACTATGTTGAATACTCTGTTATATCAAACATAGGATGACTTTGCAGACTAGCAGTATTGAAGACAGGGATTCAGCCTGCCGTATTAAACCTGGAAATGAAGGAAGCAAAATTACACTTTGTGTAAACTTAGGTGTATTTACACTTAAAAATAAAAATTTAAGGCTTTTCTAAAGATGTTGTGCTTCATAAGTAAATCTTTTCCTTATGTGAAATCAATAGGAGAAGGCTCAGTTTCTCTACCATGGTAGGATATCAGCATTTTTTTTGTTTAAACAACTCTGATATGAGGCTGGTTGAGTCCGACTTTTGAGAGTTTGCTGGGCTTTGCGTTCCATGGCAACATGTTCTGAATGTCAGACACTATGTGAAATGTTCCCATTTGTTCTCCAATTTTATTGCCCAATAGGTTTAGTTCAAATCTGTCTTCTGTGCTCTTCCATATAGATTGAGTTGAATACTTACCAAATTTCCCTTTTCTTTCTTGAAGTTACTTAAATATGTTTAACTGCGTGTCAGTATGAAATTGTAACTCTTTTTCAGCACCTGCCGAGAAAAGCCTACCTGACATTTATATCAGGATTTATGTATCTGTTTCAGGGGGGTTTTTTAATATTTTGCAAATTTTTTGTGTCAGTATGTAATCTATGTATTACATTTCTGCATTGAAGAACTTCAGTTCTGAGCTAGACTATGGACTGTGGGATTTTGTTGCATGCATACGTGCAAAGATGGGCAAAATTGTTAAGTCAGTGTTAGTTAAAAGCCTATGAGTGAAAAATTGCTGCTAAAGATCTAAACTCATTCTTAATGTCAATGGCATTAAGAATTTTATTTCCTTAAAGAAAAATGAAGTCCACTAAGCACTGAAAAGTTTTATTAACAGATATTTTAGTTGTTTAAATTGCTATAATGCAGAGGTGTATACATCCGAATGGAATTACATTAGTTTTGGTACCAGTCAACTCTCACTGCAGGAGATGCTGATTCGTATAGGTGAGATACACAGGAAGTAATCACTACTTAAAAACAATGGACAATCTTTTTTAAAGATTAAATCTGTGAAACTTGCTGACATTTGGGAAGGTAAAAGTAAATTGATCTCAAAATGTGCTTAGACATTTTTCTGGGATAAAGTTTATAACCCATCAAAACAGCAGATGGAGGCTTCTGCACATTATCATCACAGTCTTACTGTCAGTCACACAATGAAGTCTTAGTGCAGGAGTTGCCTTTAACTCAAGAACCACAGTTTGTCATTGGGATTTCTGTGTTTTTATACATATCTCCTGTAGTCTACTGCAGGTCTAGGAAGACATGCTCTGAATCACTGACAGCTGGACATGGAAGCACTTACGTGGTCATTTCTCTTACATGGAAGCTGTTTCTCTTGCATAGAGTTTTATCTCAATATAACTTGTCCTAGTGACACATGACTTAGTTTCATGCCTGATAGAGCTTTTCACAGCAAGTAGTAAATGCCAAACATTATTCTGTTGAAAAGAAGGAATTTAAAATTTCCTGTTAAAATTGTACTGAGATATATTGCATCAGTTATTACATCTGTATACATCTCACAATTTTTAGAATTCTGTCTCTTTGAAAAGAAATACTTGGAAGAGATGATGGGGGATAAATTTCACCACACGCCAAAGACTAGCATGAGGATTTTTAATGAGGTAATTCCTTAAAACAGTGTTGAAGATCATCTCACTGTGTTGAAACGAATAGAAAATGTCCTGTGTGAAAATCTTTCATAAATACCATGGAAATAGAAATATTCATACATTTACCTTCAAAATCATTAGAAAGAAATTTTCAGAAGGGGTCAGTAGGTCCCCTTGCTGAGCAGTATGAAGGAATGAAACGGAAGAGAGCTGCTTGGGAAGTTGCTACAGAAAGCTGGGTTGCAGATTTTTTGTGAACTGGGGATAAGGGACCTCAAAGCTCTGAAAAAACCTGCACTTTTTGTCAGCAGACCAATAGGTAAAAGACTGCAACTTTATTCAGTTCAACAGTGTTGCACAAGATGCTCAGCTAGGACGAACTGCTGTTAGATGCTGAATTGTTGTTTAATGTGTAATTTGCCAAGGATAGCTTCAGTTTTATTTTTGGATTGCTATATGAAGAAATCTATTGTATCTCTATCAGACTGTGTGAGTGCTTATTACATTTCCCTAGGAATTAGATCACTAGGGGAGAAGCAGTCAAACTACATAGCACAGATTAAAAATCATCTTGTGACTGAGACCCACAAGACCCTTACCTTATCCATCAACAATTCAGGCGAAGGGAAAGATCAGTGTTTTGAAGATGGAAAAAATAGTGTCATTTCTGTTTATTCACAAGGTAATGCTGTTCTGAAGGTGCAGTTGCTTTCTGTCTCCTCCTTTGTGTGATTCAAGGAGGGGATTCAAATCATCCAGTTGTCCCATGCAGTACTGTAATGTAAAGCAGATGAGATTCACAGCAATCATATTTGAGCTGCCAAAAAATTATTAAGAAACCTCCTGCTTCGATTATCTGCTATGCTAATCTCCAATGTATAATAAGTACTAGAGACTGTTTAAACTGATATTAAAAAAGTTGTCCCAACAAGATGAAAATGGCTCTACTTATTATAAAGTAGTATTAGTGCAAAACTTTTTCCAATTAATCTTCTAATATACATATCCAAAAGTTTGATGCTTGATGGAACTTTGGCCCATGTTGAGAAGTTATGAAATTTAAATTCCTTTTGGCAGAATTTTGTATATAAAACCAAGAAATATCAGAATTATATTAAAATGATGATTTACTTTATCTCAGCTGTGTTCCTGTATCATCAAAGCAGTCTTTTTTCCTGTTTCTTCTTCTCTCTTTTTCTTCTTCTTTTTCTTTTTTTTCTTTTTATTTTTAATGGTCTTTTTCTTTTATTCTTTCTTTTTTCTCTTTCTCTTTCTTTTTTTCTCATTCTCTTTTTTTTTTTTTTCTTTTTTTTCTCTTTTGTTTTTTTTTTTTT
>WEIV01006891.1:24001-37315 GCA_013390005.1 Calyptomena viridis
AGTAGTTTGACAGTTGACACAAAAACTGCACATGGGAGGCAGCTGGTGAGGAATTATAGGCCACTGAGTCTGAAGACTGCAATATGAAAACAAAGTAGGGTTTCATNTTTTTATTCAGAGAACCTAGCTACCTAGAAGCCATTTTGCACTTCAGGAAGTCATGTGATTGTCAAAAATAGTTTTCTTAATTGACTCATAAATTAGTGATTTCTGAAAATTATTAGAAGAATAGATTTTTAAAAAAACATTTAGATGTTTAAGGGCAGAAGTAGACAGCTGCTGAGACGAACAAATGCAAAAGCCCTACTTGCCTCTGAATGCTGTGAATTGTAACTTACNTAAATGCAAGATTATGTGAGATTAAATATACTGTTTCTTTGAAATGTGATGAGTTTCAAAACACCTAAAATGATTGACCAAGATAGATGTTCTTGGAAGCCTGAAGGAATTTGCAGATAAAAATTCTGCGTTTGCTGCNTGTTGTTCTATCTACTTGTGTTCCTGCTGCAGTTGAACTTCTGAATTACTTTTGAAAATGTCTTGGTGACGTCGTGCCTGTATATTCAGCAATCTGAAAACCTTAACCTAAATGCTCTTCCAAAGCTCCTTGGTAGAATTAGAAATACTCCAGGAATAACCCCAGCTAAGGAAGAAGGAAGAGAACAAAATTCTTCATATTGTTATTTTATTACTTGTTCACGCTTGCTCAGAAGAAGGATAAGGAGAGAAGAAAGAGAAACTGGATGTTAAAATACACATAACAAGTAGGAACTACCTTCTTGTAGCTAAAGATCAGGGGAGAAGCACTAGGACTATCTAGCTGAATCTGGTTATGTTTGCATCTCAAAGTATGCTAACATATGTCACAGATCTCATTACATAGCTTTTCTCGTTTGAAATTAGTTGGTTTTTTGCAGGAAATAAAGGAAAACTTAATATTTTATTACTTCTGCACCCTTTTTTAATTACAATTCTACCAATTATTACCTATCACTGAAGGTCTTTATTTCATTAGCTATTCCGCCGCAGTATTGGCAGAAATGTCAGAAAAATCACTGCTAGCAAAAAAAAAAGGAGTCCAGGGAGTTATATGTTCTCCTCCTTGCACTTGTAAGTAGGAAGAACTTACAATTTATGCCAGAGTTCTGCCTTGAAAGCACAGCAAAATTTCCAAAAGTCTAGTTGACTTTATATTAAAAGTCCTCCTTTATAAGAAATTTGGACATTTGGGATCGATCATCAATGGGTTGCTCCTTTTCCACTTTTTTTTTTATATCCCAAAGATATTTGCACTTTTATGAAATGGTTGTTCCCTTCATCCGTCTGAAAACAACACACAGCACTAGATTAAAAGCACAAGTTTTTTTCAGTTATGGGTTGAGGTTTGTGCTCATATAGAATGCAGGTAGTTTTTCCAAAGTCATACCACAGAGAATCTCTGATGAAGTTTCCCTGTCCCACATGATATTTATACCTTTTTTTTAATATATTTATACAATTTTTCCTTTTTTTCTTATTTTTTGATGAATCTTTTGACACACCTATTGAAAAATGTTTATCTGACAGATGAGATTATTTACCAAAGGAATTTTGAAGACCAAGAGTAAGACCTTGAGTCATTGAGACAGAACCGATCTGTCTTGTAACTTTATTCAGAATTTCACAATCCTTGCTAAACTGCAAGATAAGGGCCAAAGGCAACAAACCAGCAGGAGCCAACTCAGAATGTGCCAAAGTTCATAGAACAGTTGCTTCAGGCTGAAGTTTGTTGACCCTTAATCACTCAGGGTCATCAGTGGTTCTGCTGGAGGGCCTTGCAGAACGTGAGTCCAATCAGATCTCCTGCTGCTCCTGTCCAGGCTACTGGTAGGGTGGAGTTAAAACTGGGATACATGAATTCCAAGGCAGCATTTCATGGGTGTCTGCCTGTCAGAATGCTTTTTTGGATTACCATCCTTCTGTAACTCATGTGTTTTCTAATTCTAAACTTCCTTAATCTCTTGCAAATGGTGTAGGTGAAGTTAATTACAACACAGGCAAAAGATTTCTTCCAGTTAGCATGCCTTGTAGGCTTTCAGTACTGTATTTGGTCACTGATTGATGTTAGCATAAGCACATACTTGCACAGTTTAAGTTTTAAATCATTTTTTTGTTAAGTCACAGTGATAACATTGTTGAGAAGTGCCCTTTTCCTGTAAAGTCTCCTTTGAGTATTATTATTACCTTCAATAACTGTATTGCAATGAGTATGCCAGACTGCTGTAAAGTAATTGTGTGAAAGATTAGAGACAACTAGAATTTCACACTCTAATCTTGCAACAAATTCAGCATGCAAGCATGCACTGACAAAATACATGCTTCAGTCTCATGATTTGTGACAAGATACAGAGTAGTAGTCGTTTCCAATTAATATTAATTAATTTAGCAATGATGTCATTCATCATATAATAAAATCTTTAATGCATAAATTTATGAGCTCTAGCATACATTTGGACAGTTCACAATTTTTTAAAAAAGTAATCTTTATGACAGTGATAGAACTTTAGAATATATTTCTGCAAGATAAGCACATTTGAGTACAGTTCATCAAGCACATAAATTGCATTTAAAAAGTTTGAAAATTGTTCTGCTGTCTTTAAAAGTCAGTATTTCTCATAATACTTTTATGTATGTGGCAAAAGAGAGTTGAAGGCATAAGGGCATATCAACCCCTGGAGCAGCTTTGTGCTGCAGGGGCTGAGTGTTTGGGAATCTTCAGAACTGAATGATTTTCTTTGAGAGAAAACTGGAAGTGGGGAAAAGGAAAAGAAAAGCATAAAAACAGTTCATGTTTCACTACAAATGAAAAGATGAAACAGTTCATGAAGAAATAAAGACAAAATATTCTAAATCTGATCTAGAGCTAGATGCTTCAGAAAAATGCTTATAGGGTAACATTCACAACTGTGGGAAAAGCCAAAACACAAAAGACTGTAATCCTTTGCACTTTTCTTCATGAGGATCTTCCCCACATACATGAGCAAAGCTATCTCTTTCACTCTTCCAAGTGCTTTCTGTACTGTACCCTTTTGCTGAGGTATCTGAAAAAGTTTTATATCAGTCAAGATCCCCGTGTTCCCAGACTGCTTAAAACATTTATGAGACACAGATGATCATTTTCCTTATACTCCCACATTAGTCTGCATGAGGATTCTTGCTTTATACTGGTTACATTCCTTCTGGTGTATGGGTAATTCTTCTGCCCTGTTTATACAGGATCTTGCACAACGAAGTTGTGGTCCAAGTCTGTGGCTTTTTAATGCTTCAGTAATACAAATAATGTTGTCACCACTTAAAATAGGTTTGTGAAGTGTAAGCATGTCTGATCTTGATGAGAACTAAAGCAAAAATACTAGCAGGCTACCAATATCACCATTATTCTAATTTTTTGAATTGCTGCAAGATGCATTTAATTTCAGTAACAGTCCCACTTCAAGAAGTTTTCGGTCTGAAGATCAAGGTAAGACAGTTCACACTAGGAGATAGACATAAAATATCACAGAATTATTAATGAGTAAAACATTTTCAAAAACATTTTCTCACTATCTTCAAATAACAGTGGGCTAGGGGCAGCACTTGACATGAAAAGGGACATGTAAGTCTTTGGGAAAATAATAGTTGAGTGTCATGACTGACTGTATTTGGTAAACTGGGATTGAACATTCTATACCAATAGAAAAAGACATGAATAACCTCGTGGACAAGGCATCTATGAGCACGTTTGTGATCCAGGAAAGAAGGCACAGTGTGAGAAAGAAACAAATCAGCATGATCACAGTCTTTGTCAGAGTTAACATAAGAAGCAGAGAATGAAAGAATAGCAACAAAGATCTCGATTTGGATTGTGTTAGGTAAAATATAAAGATGATGACTGATAATTTCCATTTGAAATTGGTAAGTGCTGACTATTTCTACAAACAAAGATCAAAATAGTTTCAGACAGCAAATACAATGAATCATTTATATTTAATATTATGGAAATGGCATAAATAAGTGATATATAAAAGTATGAATTTAAGAAACATATGCAATATGTAACTATGATAGGAAGGTTTATAAAAAAATTAAGTACACAAGGCTATTTTTATTGATACAGAATGGGCTGAGGAATTTAGCTAAAAAAAAATAGCACATAATTTTGTCTAGTTTGAGGGGGTTTTTTAAAGATTCTCTCTCCTAGCTATTAAAGAGTGGATTTTTATCATTAATCAATGTGAATAAATTATAATTTATCTACTATACAGCATTGCCATCGACTAGCAGGTAATCTTTAAGATTTACTTGAAAAAAGGCACCATTTTGCCATTCCTGCTGCCTTGTCATCTGACAGTATTCGCAAATTTTACCCAAAAAACACCATCAATATCAGCTTCCAAAATGAGAAATTGACTCAGTTCTTCAATAAATCATTTATTCAATAAATCAGTTCTTCAGTAATCAATAAATCATTTTCCTGTGTGGATCCACACAGAATATAAAACTTGTTCCACAAAATGCATTGGAAATCCTTTCCTAATTTCTATTGTGTTCTGTGTGGCTATCTGAAGTTCCCACAAAAGCTGTACAAGTTATTAAATCTCTTTGTTGTTTTCACTGAAGTTCTAGCAACTCGAATCAAACTAGTAATTATGCTGTTACTGTGTTTTTGTCTCATGGGCTATGTCTGAGCGTGTATGAAGTTCCTACTGTTGCAAGCATCAGTGCAAATCAAGTATAAAGTTCAGCACTGTGAGCTCTGGTGTTTGCCAAGCATTTGATTTCCAGCTTTTCATCAAACAGATCTGCTCTGTCAGTTTCTGGGTATCCTGGAATTGACTCTCTCTCAGCTCAAAAGATTTTCCCAAATTGCGTGGCTGTCTTTCCATTTTATGACAGTACATGGGGAAAATTATACCAGTCCTGCCTGTGACTCTCCCAAGTCTTGGCCCAATCAGTTGTTCTTTAAAACCATACTGATCCCACTGTGGTAGAGAGCTGTGTTCCCCACCTACAGGATGAATTCATCCAAATGAGTGAGACATGTCATTGCAGGATTCCTGCTCCACTGCCTACTTTATTTGGGACTAAAGTAATTTAAAAAAATTTTTGCAATGTCATTTATAAGTAATATGTAAATTGTTCATCAAAAAGTTTGTATGACATATACAAAACAATTGCACACAGTAGAGTCTTAAATTACTTTCAAGTAAAATCATTAAGGTTGGAAAAGACCTCTAAGATCCAACCATTAATGTAACATTGCCAGTTCCACCACTAAACCATGTACCTAAGCACCACATCAACATGTTTTTTGAACATGTCCAGGAACAGTGACTCTACCATTTCCCTGAGCATCCTGTTCCAATGCTTGACCACACTTTCAGTGTGGAAATTTTTTCCTAATATTCAATCTAAACTTCTGCTGGTGCACCTCGAGGTTGTTTCCTCTTGTCCCATTGCTTGTTAATTGAAAGAAGAGGCTAACCCCCAACTTGCTACAGCCTCCTTTCAGATAGTTGTAGAGAGTGAGAAGGTCCACCCTGATCCTCCTTTTCTCCAGACTAAACACAAGCAGCTCCCTCAGCTGCTCCCTGTAAGACTCACTCTCTAGATCCTTCGTCAGGTCCGTTGTCCTTCTCTGGACATGCTCCAGCACCACAATGTCTTTCTTGTAGTGAGGGGCCCAAAAGTATTGGCATACTGAGTCAAATAACAAATAATTTGGTATCATAAGTTGNATTGAAAGAAGAGGCTAACCCCCAACTTGCTACAGCCTCCTTTCAGATAGTTGTAGAGAGTGAGAAGGTCCACCCTGATCCTCCTTTTCTCCAGGCTAAACACAAGCAGCTCCCTCAGCTGCTCCCTGTAAGACTCACTCTCTAGATCCTTCGTCAGGTCCGTTGTCCTTCTCTGGACATGCTCCAGCACCACAATGTCTTTCTTGTAGTGAGGGGCCCAAAAGTATTGGCATACTGAGTCAAATAACAAATAATTTGGTATCATAAGTTGCATTATGTTAGTATGCGTTTTAAGCAGAGGTTCAAGATTCCTTTTAACATGGCTTCTCTAACTAAGCACTACAAAGGCTAATTAATTATTTTTTGACTTCTTTCCATAGCTGGCGGTAGAACACAGACTTTGTCTTATCATTGGATTTGTGACTTAGGTGACAGAAGGCTTTCTGAGCATGAGGTAGCTCAAGAGTTTGCTTCCTCCCCCATGAGATAAAACATAACACAGGCATACCATGACCCTTCTTTGAAGGGATACAATCTCTTGGTTCTCAGGCACCAAAGTTGGTTTTCAAACTTTATTTCAGTAGCAGCTTCTAAAATTGACAGGGCAAGTAAAGTATCTGATGAGAGTTAGAAGGAATTAACCAAATAAACATCAATTTCTTTAGCATTTAAAGTCAGAAAAGACCAGGGAAAAAGATAGTCTTGGTTATCTAGAACCTCATTCAGTTCCAAAATCAAGGAAGATTTCCGATTGATTTCTCTTAAGTTTAATTAACAAAATCACCGCGGTAGAGCTGTAAGAGTGTTCAGGGCTTTACACAGGATCATGCTGTCATGGTTTGACTCTGGCTAAAAGCCGAGAGCCCACACATAGATCTAAAATTTCTCAAAGAAGGGAAAAAAAAANGCTCCAGCGTCTCTTCTTCTCACGGCCCACGGGGCTCCACCAGGCCCCTCTGCTCCAAACACAGGATCACAGCCTCTCTTTTCCGGCATGTCTCTGTTCCAGCGTGGAAAAATCTCCCAGTCTTTCCACGGGTTCACAGGCTGAAGAATCTTCGCCCCTATGATTCCTCACAGATTGCTGGGGCCCTATTCCAGTGTTTAAGGCATCTTCTCTTTCTCCTTTCTCTGACCTTGGTGTTAATCAAACTCCTCACTCTCCTGTCTCTTAAGCGGCCATGATGTTCTGCGCAGCTTTTTTTTTCTCTACTCCTTCTTAAATATGTTATCACAGAGGCGTTGTTGCCTGACCTTGGCTAGCTTAGAGCAGAGAAAAACTCCAGCAGCTTCTTAAAGAAGCCTCTCTCCTAGCCCCCCCCAACTAATAAAAAACTCTGGCTACTTAAAACCACAACACATGCTCAGTGATTACTCCTGGAAAAGTTCATTTATCCACAGGTAATTCAGATTGAATAAACGCTCACAGATGGAATTGAGGTAAATTTTGTCACTTTAGAATATTTTTATAGCATATCACATCTTTGATTCCTGCTAGGCACTTAGGAATCAGCACAAAGGATAGTTGATGGTTTGACAACTATATGTAGGAATGTGGAAAAGATATTTACAAATGGAATAATAATGGAATAATTTTTATTAATGGAATATTATCCTAAGATATCTAGGAATGGCTTTTAAGTCTTGCCAGCAAAGGTGTAAGAAGATTGATTCATTTGCTACAGAATACAATTAAAAGTTCAACTTTGCAGTAACATTCACTTTCACAGCAAAAGGACCATTAATTTTTACACTATTTACTAGAGGAGGTTGCAGATTAGAATTATCTTAAATCTTTAAAAGGAATTATTTTACTGCCTAGGAAACAAGATTGGATCCATCCTTCCCACTTGTCTTTGGAAAGGTGTGACATTTCAGAAGTCTCTCTTGTTCCAATACATCCCATCTCCAGTCATTTCTTTCCTAGAATATGGAAAGATCAAGATGTGTTCATGAATCATTATGTATGCAATTTTCTCACTTTAGTTCTTCAACAAAATGAGAACTAAAATAAAAGTTCACACTTTATTTCATCACCTCTAGGCATCAGAACAGAATGATTATCCCTGGGTAGCTAGGGATTTTTCAAAGGACAAAAAATCAGCTATATTTTCATCACAAATAGAAATAAGATACAGACCAGAGAAGACCAGTGATTTTATGAAGACTCTCTTCTTTTCTGTTTAACATTTAGTCTCATTACTAAACCAATCTTCAAGAGGACTCTCCAGACACAACTGGTAGAAATACTGAATTATTTTTCATTTCCACCAACATAATGTCCTACAGAAAATATTCCTTTTTTTTCTGTCTGTCTTATTTAAGTTAATTTACTAAATTAATTTGCTGCCAAACACTTATGACCTACATCCTGAACCTCTCCTGAACATAGTTTCCTCAAAACTGTTTATTTGAACTGGATAGTAGATAATTGCCTATAAGACATACAGGTGAGACTAGCTGGTCTGTTCTACTTTGTTTTATGCAGTTTCTGGGATATTACATCCAGAATCATAAAACTGAAAATACTCAGGTGGAAAACTGACATTACTGAAATCCTTTAGAATACTTGAGTATGTTAAACAGCTTGCAAAAGACATAGGAATAACAGAAGTAAAAATTTTCAATACTTTCAGTACTTTTTAATAGTGATGGACTGAACAGAATCTAACTGCTATCAGAGTGTTTTGATTTTCAGTGGAAGTGAGAAATCTGTAACTGCTACTGCTTTTATATAGTTTCAAATGAGAGAACAGAGTTCTTGAAGATAGAGGCTATCCTGAAGTGCACCTTACAGTAATGAAGTAGTAAAACAATCTTTTCCGACATATTCTCCTTAGTCTTACCTTCCTAATAACTTCTTTGTGGAATTTTCAGCATAGGAGAAAAAAAATCAGGAAACTTGCTGCGATGTATTTGTTTGTATGCCAGGCTTGTTCCTAAACCAAAACAATTTTTTTTTTCTCTAGAACTATATAAATGGATGCTTCTCGTGCCAATACAGTTTAAATTTGTGCTTTTCTTTGATCCCTTCACAAGAAATGCTTACAATTTTTATTTCTCAATATACATAGCAGGTGTTATTTCAGCTTCCAAAAGTTCACAATCCTTTATTATTTTAGGAACTCCCTGAAATCTCACTGATTCTAATTTTCACAGAATTTCATCTTTTCCTCAGAGTGAGTGCATAGCTGCTGTTCTGTGTTCAGCAATGTTTGGCATTATCTTCTCAGCCGTTTTGTCCTGCATATAAAAGATGCATCCAGATGCCATTAGGAACTCAGAACAAATTAGTTTTGTCTCATTCTAAAAAACTCTAAGAGATAAGCTGTTTTTTAATTAGATACCTTAGCTAAAGATGTCAGTTTTAATGGTCTGGCAGTTTTGACTGATGTCAGTCAGTTTTCAACCCATCTCACTGTTTGTTCTTCCAGTTTTTACTTTCTCAGCTTCCAAATGACATTCCTTTGGGACACAGTGTAGAAAGTCTTAGGAAACTTAAGGTATAGTATATTCTCTGCTCTCTTCTTGTCCACATAGCCAGTGATCACATCTTGAAAGTTAAATCAGGTTGATCAAGGATGATTTGCTCTTAGAAAATTGAAGTTGATTTCTCCCAATTGCCTTTCTGTCACTCAGGTCTTTATTAGTGGATTCCAAGATCTTTCCCTGGACTGAGTTGAGCTGACAAGCTTAGAGATCATTGCTTCTTTGCCTCCTTTGAATATATCCTCAGATGTCAGGGACACCCCACAGCTGTCATGATTTTCCACTGATGTTAGTGGCCCTACAATCACATCAGACATCTCTGTCAGCATGACTGGGTACATTTCATTTAGTCTCTCAGCTTAGAAAACATTCATCTACCCTAAATAGTCCGTGGCCTGTTGGGTCCTCACATCTGGCTGTTCCTCTGTTTCTAAATCATGTTAAACTCAGATGTTAGGGAGTAGGATTTGACTATGAAAAGTGCTCAGAATGGTCCAAATTTTGACTGGACTAGAAGTACAAAACAATGGAGAAATGAGCATTAAAAAGGCAGACTGAAAAATCTTGATTTATTTTATCTGTAGATTGGCTTGTTTCTTTGTCTCACTCTCTTTTGTACTAATGACTAAAGGGTTTTTTTATTTCAGTAACTTCAAGGTGATGAGTACCCTCAACTGCTATTACTGTATTTGTTCTTAAATCAAAACACAGGCAAATATAAATAAAATTTTCATTCCATACTCTGTCTTGAGAGACACAGCAAATTTTGCAACTTGCTGCATACATAGACCATTCCTTCCTCACTGAGTTCAGCATATGAATAGAGTTTGGAGGTCTAAAGTACATGGGTGGTCAAGGGTACTGCATTCTCCTATTCTTTCCAATGAAAAACAGGCACTGGTAGAAGGGTTGGTACAGTGTTCTTTTGTTTGTTGGTTAGATGTTTTATTTTCACTAAGCCATATTTCTGCTTACTTTGCTGCCAAGACACAAAAAAGAAACGTATTTTTTAAAAAGACATCTACTCTTTCAGTGGCTACCCTGTAATTTAAATTTAAATACAAAACTAGGGATTAATGTGCATGGATACAAAGTTTTATGTTTATCGTATTCATATAATTCTTTTCACAAAATCTTTTTCATATGAACTATAGCTACTTTGCCATAAATCTACTCTTCCAATCAGCAGACTATCTGCTTTCAAAAAATCACCTACTCTTTTCACATGATAAAATGGAATTTCTGGCTTTCTACAGTTTTTTGCACCATTGTTAATGGTCAGGAGTATTTTTACATGGTTGTGAAAAGTTCATTCTAGAAGAGTTGAGTGTGAACATAAGATTCGGTCAAAAGTGTTTTTGCAGAAAATGTTTCATACTTGTAACAGTGCCTCTTAAGTAAAATACAGAATAATTCAAACTCCCCTCAGGGGACTGGTATTGGTATGAAAGCCAAAAGTGTACTTGGACTCTTGTGTGCTGTTTCCTTGTGGAAAGTTTTAAAAACTTAGAAACTGTGAACTATGTTTTTGTAACATGCCACACAGAGATTGGGAAAGTTGGAACAATTTAGGAAGAAACTGTACTAGTAAGGCATGATCCTGGGGAAATACAGAAAATGCCCAGCACTTCACAGAATTGGACCCACTTAGTACTCTCAGGATCTGCAGTGCATCTGTCTGCAAGCCTGAGTGAGATTTGCATGGGAATAGCGTGGGAACACAGACATCAATGAGACACTTCTTTGCTTAGTGCCTGCAGAAACCAAAAATAAAATTCAGGACAAAATAAACAAAGTGATCCTGAAAGAAGAACAATTTTAGAACTTCTGGAAAAGGAAGGAGTTTAAAAGGTCTGTCTGCATAGTAATGTAGCAATTAGTAAAAGTTTTTATAGAAATCCTGGCTTTTAACAGTAGCTTATGCTACCTTTTATGCATATCAAAATATGCACACACAGGACTGTGTCTTTATCAAGGAAATGAACACAGCACAGACAGGAAGATGATGAGCCAGGCTGCATCAGCTTGAGCCTTTACTTACTGGAGTAATTGGCAAAGTTCCTACTAACCAGCAAATTTTTGCTCTATATCAGTAATGATTTCTTTTTTCCATTAATTAGAAATATATCATCTGTAGAAAACAATAGTGTTTGGAACTTAAGTTAGATCAATTAATGGCAGTATTGAATATCTTCAACTTTGAAGTGCCCCAGAAAGAGTTTACAAAATAAACATTTTTCAGACAGAGCATGTCTTTCAGTAGCTATGGTTAGCCAATGCTGCAATAGCAAATTATAGTACCTGTTAATTAAGATAAAACATGGAGTGTCATTTTTGTGATGTATGGAGCTGTATCTATTCTAATACTCACTGATTTTAACAATGAAAATCTTATAAACAACTGAACTAAAATACGGAACTTATTGGAAAACATTTTGATATTAGAATGCAAGCTACAAGAATACACAGCGTGCTAGATGATTTAGAGTGAAAAACATAGTAATTGTAAGAAAAACTCTATATGTTCAAAAGTAAGATTAATTGATTTGTTATGTGTTAATCTTGTAAAATACTAAACTCTTTTACATAATTTGTAAAAAAGTCTATCAAAACAATCAGAATATTTACAGAATTGGTTTTTTTAGGCACTTGAAAGCTCTTAAACATTCCTTTTAATGGAAGGCATTATAATTTCCATTTTAAACATGAGAAAAATTAGATGTTTGTAATATTTGCAAGTGGCACAAAGATTATGCAACTAGTATTAATGTTTTAATAGTAAACCATGATTATACCCAGCAGTCTTACTCTAAGAAAAGGAATAACTAACCTGTCATCTTACCTACGCAACAAACTCATCCTAAATGGAAATGATGCAAAGTAGGTTTTTTAATCCAAATCCAGCAATAGAAGTTCTAACAAATACCCCAAGCCCATGACTGAGTGTTGAATGGAAACCAGAATCCCCTGCCGCCAATTGCAAAACACCCCTCCTTCTTCCCAGGCTTTTAAAAGAAGTCAGCAGCATGAGCAAAACTTCACAGATATATTTCTATTGGTTTCTGGATTTTTATGGTATCAAAGATCCTATCTTGACAGATAGTACCTGAGAGTAAAATGGGATTACTGCACAGAGATGGAGGATGTGTAGCATGTGTGTTGTCTGTGCTGGTGTCTCTTGATGTGCTATGAAATGTTAGTTCAGACATTACCCAGTTAAACAATGTGTTGAAAGACCCTGCAGAAATGTAAAAGGAATTGGTCATATCACAGACTTGGAGTAGTGCTCTTACTGGTAATACTTCTAGCTGAAGAAATAATATGGCAGATAAAATATATATTTCTCTGTTTTATTAACTGTACCAGAAGGACCAAGATTTTGGTTATTTGAGCAGAGGAAATTTGATACTCAGTTTGACCAGAGTTTAGATATTAAAATAGAAATGGCTAGAAATGGATCTTTTTCCTCAAACTAAAAAAATAAGGGTATTAGGTTACAAGCATTTTGGCATAAAATACCTGTGCAGATGTAACTTTTGTTTTCCAAAGAGGTTTTTAAAGGGCTTGGGGTATTTGTTAGAACTTCTATTGCTGGATTTGGATTAAAAAACCTACTTTGCATCATTTCCATAAGCCCTTTTTGGAGTCACAGCTCCTGTTTCTTTTCATAGTGAAATAGAAAGTTCTCATATTTACTTCTTACATGGTTTTGTTTCTTTTTTCTGTTTTTTAGGGGAAAAAAGGGTGTTGTTTTCATGCAAGCAATATCTTTCCAGTTTTTTCAGAACTTAATTATTAATTATTTTGACAGAAATAGAAATTCTTGAATGAACTAAAATGCAAGTTTTCTTACTTTTTAACCCAAAATATGTATTTTTGATTTACAGCCTCTTTCACCCACAACCTTGACAAATGCTTAAAGGTTAGTGCACTACGGACGCAGAGAGCAAAAAAAAAACCTCATTTCATTTCATCTCTCTTTCTCTTGAATGACCTAGAGATATACTGACTTAGTGAGGTCTCATTAGTTTGGTAATTTTTAAGCTCGCACTCACCACATACGCATGTT
>WEIV01006893.1:3102-48194 GCA_013390005.1 Calyptomena viridis
GACAACTAATTCCAAGCATGAGACATTTAAGAAATGCCTACAAAGCATGGGGGCTACAAAAAAAATAAAAAAAGAGAGTTAAATATCAAAAGTTTCTTATTGGTGAACTTTTTAGCTTAGTAGCAGCAGGTCATAAATTAAAAATACAAACACTTCTGAACTCGTAGACAAAGAGAGCTTCTCTTCTTTCTCTTTCCTATCTGTGGCTAGTACTTCTACATGCTATTCATCCATGAAAATTACTGTCTGTAGACTAGTAAGAGAGACATAGATCCCTGTGAACTACATACTGTATTATGGATAGCACTACAGTGGGACTACTGGGATAAGGCAGTCATGCCAGAGCATTACATGTTCTAGTAACATATTCTTGCATGTACTTGCACTCTGTAAAATAGATTGTCGAAACAGATTTATCCCTGAGGCTCCACGTGGCACACAGTAATAAGGGAAAAGCAGATATTTGTATTCATCTCTCTGTGATGGTATAGTCAAAGGCAGAAAAATCTCAGAGTTCAATGCAATGAATACAAGAAGGTAGGTATCTCTATAATTTAGACAATAGATGGTACCCTTTGTTTCATTCTTAAAAATATCCTCTCGTGCTATGGTTTTGTAAAGCAGCAGGTCTGCAAGAGGGAGATGACAACAGTGTGTGCTGCTTTGCAGCTGGCTCAGAGTAGGAACATTTTTTTTTTCATTAGTGTACCACAGCAGAGTGCAATGAGGCAGGAGCCATAAATCTGTGGTGTTCTGTGCTGTACTGCAGTTTTGACAGGTTAGAGAGTTGCCTCACCCTCACAGACATATTACATAAATAGGCTGCCTAGACAGGGTTTTGCACTTGATAACCCGATGGTCTATTTGCTCCTGAGCTCCAGGCAGGCAAAAGTGGCTATAAAGGAAACGGAGATTTCCTATGAATCCTCTCCTTCTAGGTTTAATTGTCCTTGGAAAACTGTGAGTTTTGTCCCTTGATAGTGCCTTACTACACTCTGATGAAGATATGTACTCCTGTAAAGAGCTTGTGCTGTTTCATTGATTTGGTGAGGATGGAGGGATAGCTATGGTTTGCTCCCTTTAATGACACATCTAATGAGGCTGACTTCTAAGTCTGGCTCCTAGCAAAAAGCCTCAGCAATTGCTGGCCAATCAAACATAACATACATCTCATTTTGTTCATTCACACCAATGGGTATGATGATTTAATTTGTGGCACAATTAAATGTAATGATAAAGATCAATAGATAACATGCCTGTTATTTAGTTCAGAAAATGCTTCTTAAATGAGGTGATTCGGTTCAAATAAGGTAGAAATGTAAGTAGCTCTAAAAGGAACCCGAGGTTGAGAAAACTGTGCTTCCACCATAAAAATAAATATGTGCATATTTCATATGGAGGGCGGGTCATCAAATGCTAATTCTAATATAAGTGATGACATATTTTCATCTTAGGAACTCTTATAACCTTGTTAAGAACCTCCTGGGAAGAACTCAATTAGCCACAGCCTTGTTGTTTACTCAAAGTCTGTGATGTTTTGTACAACTCTTGATTTTAAGTTCTATATTTTTTTCCTGACAGTGCCTGCACAATCCCTCATCCCACAAGTCTTAGATGTTCTTCTTGTCATGATTTGAAAGTCCTCATACATTCACTGGAGGTCAACTTACCTCTGGACAGTCTCAATGAGTTGAAATTATTTTTAAGATATTTATGAAATGCTGGGGACAAATACAGAGGTATCTTGTGGTTCTTTGAGTGCTCCTTATTCCCAGACCCCTTGTGAGCTCTGGCTCTTGAGGGTTTATGTATGAAGTTAACAAGGCCTCCAATGAAGTTTCTAAACAGCAAGAGAAAGGGTTTGCTTTCAACCTCAATCCAAAAAATGTAAGATGAGCCGTAAGCCAAGCCTGCTGAAGCACTAGTGTGATGGCAGAGTGAAATCTGCACAAAAGGTCTCACAGCATAAGAAGAATAGCAAAATAGTGTGACTCAGAGCTCAGAATCATGAACATTGCCTGAGACTTTGCCTATCATACTACCGCTCCAGGCACATTTCAGAACAGTCTCTTTTGGGGTGTAGCTCTGTCAGGAATTATAAATTAGATCTTTCTTTGATGCATATGTACTTAGATTGCATCAGAAAGGACTGGTCCCTCAAGACCGAAAGGTCACAAATAAAAGATTCTGACCTGCTGAAGTGATTTCTAATGTGACTTATGGATTCTGCAGTATTAGTACAGTTATTCTGCAGCTCTGACAGCTCAAGACTGAAGACCATATGGATAGTGAGAAAAGAAAGCAACAAGTAAAAAGGTTGTATTTTTGCTGAACTGTTTTTTTCAGTATATGATAAATTAGTGTACCAAATTCTGTGTTCTTTCAGCCTGATTTTGTGTAAGTCCTCACACAGATTTTTCTTTGTTGTATATTTATGGAAATTGTATCCCCAGAAAGCTGTTGTCATGTGTTTCCTTCTAGTAGGTGTTTTGATGACAGCTATGCTATAATCACTTCTGTTGTCAGTCTTTTAGGTCTGAAGTATTGATGTGAAGGTGCCTTGTCTATGTTAAATGCTCTTCCCAGTTCTATTCATGCTCTATTCATGTCTTGGCTGGAGCCTGTGTTACCCAGACACTGATCCAAATGAAGACTTCTACTGCCCTTAATATAATTGGATATTATTATCATCCTTAGTAAAATGAACAATGAATAGACCAGAAAAATAAGCATATCTACTGCAATGATTATCTATGGCCATAATTTATATGGTAGATTGTATTGTTAGTATCTTTGTTACTTTTACTTTGTGAGAGTTCTATAAAGTGGAAAACCAGAAGAGGTTGTTTAATTTGAGAAGATATGCTCCAACAAAACACAGAAGGAAAAAGGCAGTATCCCTTGGTTGGTTTGTTAACAGTCAATTCTCATTCACCCCAGCTGGATATGAGAGTTGTTGATCTATCATGTGTCATGGGTAGAGGATCTGCTGCTACCCTACAACAGCAGCAGGGATAGATGAGTACACTGCTTTGTGATCTAGGCTGTATTGCTTTCAGAGTGAACTGTGATCACTGGAAGGAACAAATCTGCTGCCTAGTTCAGCAGCTGGCTTCACAATGCCACAGCTTGGGCATTTTTGCAAGCTGTTCCCAAGACTAGGATGTCAGGGATTCCAGTGCTGGCTCCCCAGCTAATAGGTTTGGTTGCTTGCAAACAGGTTTCTATCTGTTCACTGGCCTGAGTAGTATGCTGTCTACTATTCCCTTGTTTCTGGTATTACGGTATTATCTGTACCACAGATTTTCCTACTATTTGCTGGTATAGCAGCTTCCCTGTTAACTCCAGGAATGGACTGAGCTTTGACTGGATTTGTGCAATCATAGATGCAAGAGACTCTTTGAATGAAGCTGATTTTGGAAACGCACTTATGTATTGACTTACAATTTTCTTTTCCTTAGTCTTTTTTTGTCAAGTACACTGAGATCCACAAGTAAAAAATATTACATATTTTGTTTCTCTCTCCTCATTTCTTCAGTCACTTTTTATACCTCCTCTAACTCTTTCATGCACTTTCGTAGTTGTTTTTTGATCCCGAGTGCTTTCTCCTTAATAGGGCAGCCTTTTAGTCTTCTTTCTTTAATTAGATAATCCTTATTTCACCAACTGATCTCTTTATTTTTTTCCTTATTCCCTTCCTAGCAAACATCCCAAGTCTCTCCTTTACATGAATAGGCTATGACTGTAGTTTGAAGGATAGCTCGTCTGTGGATCCTTGGCTAGGGCCAGGGAATTAACTGCAAAGTCAGATTTCTGTTACTTAGACACATCTCGGTATTTCAACATTTAAAGAACAGTGGTGGTTCCTGAAAAAGTGAGATGGAGATCACATGTTTTTTTAATAGAATTGCTAGTTAAATATTGTTTCATGTTCTTGTGTTCTGAATAAAAATATAGGAACACATTTCCTAGGCAGTGTGCAAGAAAGCAGAGATATAGACCATGCTTTTGAACACAGAAGAGATGCACTTTCCCTGCTCCAAAATATTGTCTCTATCACTGGTTGCTTTGTCAGCTCTTGCAGCCAAAGTCTGATAATGCTCACTGCTACTGGAAACACAAGTATTTGGAAAAAATATGCAATTTTGTGGGTGGTTGTATCAGTAGATAAAAATGTATTAGACAACTTGGATGTGTGTGATGATCTCTTTTTATCATCAATGTTTGTGAAGAATAAGAGGACTGAACAGTAAGGACTTATGATGCAGACCTTTCAGGTATGTCACCATACCTTGAAACATACTGCTTGGAAAAAGATCAAAGTGAATCCTGATATCTCCTTCAGACCTGAAGATAAAATTGAATGTTTGAATACACATTTCATGACTTTCCCTGATTTTCCTGTTCTGTTGGTACCAATATAATGTGATTTCATTGAGGGTATGGAAAATGCAGCAATGTAAAACTAGTATCTTGTCAAGTTTCAGGCAAACCCAGCTGCAATAATTAATGCTTATTATTACATGCAGTGGTGAAATATAAACAGAAATTGCCAAAAATACTGATTTTTTTAAATTCAGAAAATAAAATAACATTTTAATCGAAAGGCTGAATTTAAAAGGAAATTAAATCAAAAGCAGTTTTTGGAACTATTTCTGATGAAAAACTTAGGTTTTTTAAAAACCTCAGTTCTAAAACCTTTACTAAAAGTACTTTATTTCTTCCTCTGATTAGGTGTAAATCAGTTATTTTTTGACTAAGAATTATTAATTGTTATATAAATATAATTATAATTATTAATTGTAAATGAACGGGCTCATTTTATCAAAGGCACAATGAGAAAATTACAACTTTTTGTGCTGAATTGTCAGGGGGGGTCCATAAAAGCACTGATGGGCCTCTCTGTCCATGTCTGCAGCTTCCCCGCTGCACCCCTTGGGAACCTCCCTGTCTGCTCATGGCTCAGGACCCTCTGTCAGCCCCCCGAGGCCATGGCAATGCCGATTCTGCAGCAGAGGTGATGTCTGGCTGCCCACATCCCAGCCCTGCAGGTCCACTAACAGTATGAAGGAATACTGCTGTCAATGTCAAGCAGTGGACATAAAAAAAGAGGTCGCATCAGCTAGAAAGTGCAGAATTTGCTGTAAATCAGTCACTCACAGCAACTGCATGGTGATTGTCTCTGTGTGTGTATATTTTTCTTAGAATTGCATGGACATGGGAAGGAAGACGTAGTCTCTACCAAAGGAATGCAGACTATATATAGACTTCATTTTCACTCTCCTTGCCCCTTTTCCAAAGAAAATACATAAGCGTGAGCAACATTAGCTCTGTCACACTTCCCCTGAAGCAAATGAAAGGCTGTCCTCACACTGTTGTTTCTTGTCCTATGTTGAGTCATGCAGTGCAGACACTTTATCCTGCCTGTGTCTCTGCAGTAAGACCAAAGATCATGTTATCACTTTACAAATATAGCATATTAGTACATCTGGAAAGCTAGTCACGCTGTTGGATTAAAACGAGTCTGGCTGGCCGTGAGTTATGCTACTGCTATAAACAACTTCAGTGTTCCAAATTCAATAACCACAAAGCACACTCAGGAGCTCTGGACACTCGTGTTCTTTAGTAGTAGGTAAGTGACAGTTTTGCTGATTATTATGTGTCTTCAGATGTGTGGGGTCAAGGTGGAAAATGGCAGGGAAAATAGTTATCATGTCTTTGTGGCTGCTTCTGAGTAGTGAATCTTTATATGCTAATGTATATGGGAAAAATAACTGGAACATGAGCGTTTGGTCCAAGGTAGTATGTTTGGTGAGTACCTTTAGAGAGATTAAGATTCACCCCATACAGGGAGCACTGTTTCAACATACAGAGTTTCTCTAAGTAGATTTACACTTGTAAAAAATCCAAACTTTATAATTTAGACATCTTTCAAGACTCACTCGGTGAGTCATTATAACAAACCCTTGCTATTACATCTCAAGGACATATGCTGGTGTGGGAATTATTTTCAATGAAAAAACAGTTGGAGAGTTTGGTCATTTATCTTTTCTGTCTGTCAAAATTTACAGTGAAATTTAAAGAGAGTAATAGAACTTCAGTTTCTGTAGGCTACTTACAGCTAATCAAACTGGCATAGAATTATATGCATAGATTTAGCCTGCTAAATCTTTAGTGAAAAAAGTCTATAATTTAAAGCCAAATATTGTCATTGTTGTTGTTGTTACCATCACTATTTATGTGCTATGACTGACATGTTACTTTCTGTAGGCTAAAAAGTACTGACCATCCCTCTTTCTCTCAACAGTAGCTAACTGAGCACCATTTCAAGGATCAGGTATGGATGCTAATGTTTATTAATCAAACTGATAGACCCTACTAAAGAGTTTCATTCAATTTGCTCTTCTCAGACAGAAGGTAGAAAATTATTTCAAAAGAGGATATACCGCTGTTCATGTTACCTGTGTCTCCTACCCACAGGCATGGGAAGGTTTTGTGGGAAAGACTAAAAACACAGCTGTGATGAGACAAAAAAGGTTATAAAATTATATCTGCCACCTCACCATAGCTCTGTGGTAGGATTTGGATCATTTGAGCTAAAATAACTTGGCTGCTAGAGTAGCTGAAAGTAGCAGCATCTCTTGCTTATCTAAATTAACTGCCATATCTTCTTAAATCACAGAATTGAGAACTGGCTATGAACATGTTACTCTTTATACAACAATGATCTTATATCCAACACTGGAAATAGGACTGCTATAGGTCAGACATAGGTTTCGCTCTTCTTCTACAGCATAGGCAGATGACAGGATATCAATACCTGGAAAATGGTCCCCTGGGAGGGAAACAAAATGATCAAAAAATGATCAAAATTTTGGGTCTTTGATTAGTCACAATTAGGACAGGGAGCCCACAATAACATTTATGATGCTGTCATCTACATAGATAACTTCAGAGGCTGGACTCTCTGAAGGTACATGAAAGGTAGTAGTAGAAGCCTCGCTTTCTGGGGATGGTTCAGTAACCTTAAGACAAATAAGAATAAGACAATGAAACCTTGTGTTAAAAAAATGGAGGCCATGAAAAATGTTTGAGAAACCTGAAAGTGTAGTGTTATGCTTACTATCATCTAATTGTATATATAAACCTCCATATTTTGTTCAGTAGCAATGAGCACAAATCTATTTGCCATGGGTCCGTGAATGAGTAGTTAAGTAGGGTCTCTCTAATAATTTTTTAGCACATAGTCTAGGTTTCCCAGGACCCTGTTTTGTACCACCCAAGACAATTATTTAGACTTGCTGACTACAGCTACATGCATGTGTTCAATACCTTAAGAAATACATAATACCCTTTAGAGATTACTGTTTTTCCTTTGACAAGAAACAGCCTTAAAATACATACCCACTTCAAGTACATCATTCTTCTCTCAGTCTAAAGAGAATTAGACCTCTCTTCAGCATTACCCAGTGGAAAAAAAATGGATTTATGTCACAGACATCAGTCCAGTGTTTCATTACCTTCATTGTCAGTGGAAGAATAATTAGTCAGCTCACTGAAGTGCTAGGGGAATACATCTGTAATAAATCCCCTTGCATATGTAACATCTATCATGCTTGATGGCAAACGTATTACTGCTACAAGAGTTGAGGAAGTATGAGGAATACTGTAATTCAGCTGCTAATTAATCCATAATTAAAGACCTAATTAATGAATAACCCTGTGAAAAATTGTCTAAAAATCAAGATGTGAAGACTGCAGTGATAAAGAGGAATCTTGTTTGTGAGACTGGTTAATTTACATCTAGAACAGGAACTGATTAATGAAAAATGTCAGCAAAACATTGTGCTGAAGCACTGGACAGAGAGAAATATGCACATAAAAATGTGTGGAAACCAAGCTTAACCTTAACCTATCTATTTTTAATTAATATGGTGTTCATAGTTGTTTCTACCTGAAGTATAAGGAGAAGGTTAAGAAAAGACGTATCTGCTCTTAGTTGTGGTGTGTAAACAATGCAAAATTTATTTATTTGTGTATGACACAGGCTAATGTCAGGTTCTATTCTTAAATGCCTCTTCCATGAAATAGCTAAGGCAGAAATCTAAAAAACGTGATTCATCAGAGCATTCACGATTAAGCTCCTTGATATACAAAGACACTAATTTCTGAAATTAACTTTAGTGAAAGTTGGACTAATTAATAGCTTGAAAGTTTCACCATCTGTGTGTGTTTGTTTATCTTGGATCCAGCTGGATGAGACTGTGCTCTTGAGAGAGCAAGAGGGAACATTGCAAACTTCCCAAACATCTGGGCTCATGTCCATGTGTCAGGATTGCTTCCTCCAGCCCTGGAGCAGCTTGTCCCTTTCCTCTTCTATTTATTCCATGGTGTAGCTACAATTATTGGACCTCTGTGGACTCATGCTATCGCTATGATCCATTGCATTGCCCTGTGTGCCATGTATTCCCCAGAACCCAGCCATCATGCATGCATATATGATCTGGAGTACGATCAATTTTGGGTCCCTGACCTGAAACTCTGACCATTAAGTGTGCACATTCAGCAAGTCTAATGACAGATAAACCATCCAAATTAGCAGGAAGGATAATTCTCTGCTGGTGTAGAACAGTGAGAGACTCTTACTAGCAGCAGGACTAGGTAGGGAAAAGCAGGTCCCCACTTTGCAGTCTTCTCCCACTCCCCAAGTGGCACAGGGAAACTCTACCTCACAAGCCGTGCGCAGTTAGCAAAATACAGTTCTATATGAGGAATATTGTCACAATCTCTATTGCTCTTTCAATCACAGCATGTTTCTGTAATTTAATCTTTTCTTGGTAACACAAAAAATGTGTTCAGTTGCTATCCATATGTCAGGTTTCCTCTGAATTATTTAAAGACTTGTGAAATAAATTACTTGATCATTCTGAAGCACAGTGTGAGTGAGATTATTTCCTCAGAAATTATTTGCAGGATTGGTAGGAAATATTTCACTCATATTTTCCCCTATGTAATCCTGCCAGTAATATTCATTAGGTTGCAGAAGGTCTCCAACAGTGATTATTTGAAAAAAAGGGCCCAAATGAACCAGGCAGTTAAGCAAATTGATGAAACAAAACCATTAATAATTTGGTAACTCATGTAAAGCAGCAAAGGAAGGTATATACAGTGCTGTTACTGAGGGCAACCAGGCACCATATGAAGTTAGGACTTAACAGAGACTAATATCGGCTGTATCTGTAGTATCAGATTGGTTAAACTTCCTGAGGTGCTTCAAGTCATGATTTCTTTCCTTTACATTAAGCCTTTTATATTAAGGAGGGAGAATTTAAAAAAAAAAGTGAAAAAAAAGTTGTCAGATGCCTGCTCAGGGTTCAGAGGTCAAGTGGTAACATATACAGATGGTAAGGAGATCTCTGGCTGCTACCAAAGATGGGTGTGGAAGCATCTGGCTCCTCTGTGACGGAACTGTAAACAAGGCTTGGAGATGTCAGTAGCTAAAGGGAGTGAGGGCATTTAAGACATAGTATACTAAATCTCTCCAATTTTACTGATGTGTTGACATCTGAAGTATGCATATATTTGTAGCAACAATATGAATAACAATAAATAATAAATAAAAAAGATTATGGACATACAAGCAGGTATTTTCGTTTCCATCCTGCATATTTTCAAGACCTTTCCAAAGAGATTCTGGTTTAGAGCTCCTGACTACTGCTGCTGCTTAAAAAAGAAAGTTCTCTGGTAGAGAACAGTTTGTGAATCTTCAGGTGAATTTATTTAACAAAATAAAATAAAATAAATGTTAAAATAAAAATTATTCATGTAGATACTTAGGCAGATGCTTTTACTAGCAATAACATTTGCCATTAATATTACATCATTTAAATAAAAATGTCCTTCCTGAGCTGTGGATCCCAGAGCTGGATGGAGCATTCCAGGTGAGGTCTCATGAGAGAGGAGTAGAGGGACAGAATCACCTCACTAGACCTGCTGGCCACACTGCTGACCTGTTTTTGATGCAGCCCAGGAGATAGTTGACTTTGTGGGCTGTAAGCACACATGGGTGGGTCATGTCCAGCCTCTCATCCACCAGCACCCACAAGTCCTTCTTGGCAGGGCTACTCTGGATTTGTTCAGTCCTCAGCCTGTATTGATACCAGGGATTGCCCTGAGCACTTGGCCTTGTTAAACCTCATGAAATTCCCATAGGTCCAGTTCTGGAGCTTGTCCTGGTCCTCTGGATGGCATCCTGTTCTTCAGGTGTGTCAACCAGTTTAGGATTATCTGCAAATTTGCTGAGGGTGCACTTGATCCCTTTGTCTGTGTCATTGATGAAGATATTAAATAATACTAGTCCCAATACAGAACACAGAGGGACACCACTTGTCACTCATGTCCGTTAGAACTCTGAGTCATTGACCTCTACCCTCTGGATGTGACCATCCAGCCAATTCCTTATTCATCCAATAGTCCACCCATCAAATCCATCTCTCTCCAAACTAGAGAGAAGGATATTGTGGGGAACCATGTCAAAGGCTTTAGAAAATTTCAGATAGATGACATGTGTTGCCCTTCCCTTGTTCACTGATAGAATCACTCATTGTAGAAGGCCACTAGGTTTGTCGTGCAGGACTTGCCCTTGGTGAAGCCATGCTGGGTGTTTCAAACCACTTCCCTGTCCTCCATGTGCCTTAGCATAGCTTATGGGAGGATGTGTTCCATGATCTTCCCAGGCATAAAGTTGAGGCTGACAGTTTGGTACTTCCCAGGGTCCTCCTTTCTACTTTTTTAAGGATGAGTACAAAGTTTCCCTTATTCCACTCACCTGGGACTTCCATTGACTGTCATGACTTTTTGAATATCATGGAAATTGGCTTGGCGGCTACATCAGCCAATTTCCTCAGGACTCATGGATGCATCTCATCAGGTCCCATATGTATCTATATTTGGGTTCCTCAGGTGGTCATGAAACTGATCTTTGTTTACAATGGGAGGGACTTTGCTCCTCCAGTCCACATCCTGTTTTCCATCTGCTTATGGAGTGTGGGAAGAGAGGTTGCCATTAAAGACTGAGTCATAAAAGTTGTTGAGTACCTCAGCCTTCTCCTCATCTGTTGTTATCAGTTTTCCAGCATTGTTTATCAGAGGGGGTACACTTTCTCTAATCTTCCTTTTCTGGCTCACATAAGTGTAGATGTCCTTCTTGTTATTCTTTGCATTTATGGCAGGTTCAGATCCGGCTTCACTTTGACCTTCTTCAACCCATACCTGCAGAGATGAATTTCGTCTCTATACTCTTCCCAGGTTATGTGTCCTTGTTTCCACTGCCTGTGCACTTTCTTGTTCCCCTTTATTTTGACCAGCGTGTTTCTACTTAGCCATGCTGGTCTCTTTTCTTCCTCGCCTGATTTCTTGCTCCTGGGGATTGCTAGCTAATGCACCCCATGGATGACTTCCTTAAAGATCTGCCAGCTCTGTTCTGCTCTCTCGTCCCTGAGGGCAGTCTCACAGGGATCCTATTCACTATCTTCTTGAAGAGCTGGAATTTTGTTTTCCTAAAATTCAGCATCCTGACTTTATTCCTTACCTGGCCCAAATCCCTCAGGGCTGCAAATGCATGATCACTTTAGCCCAGGCCACCTCCAATCTTGATGTCCTTACTTAGCTTGCTTACTTTGGTGATCATCAGATCCAGTATCACATTGCCTCTGATAGGGCTAGCTATTGTCTGGCTCAAGAACTTATCCTTTGTGCATCCCAGGAGTCTCCTGGGTTGCTCTGTGCTACTCTCCCTGCAGATTTCAGGGTGTTTGAAGACCACCAACAGGACAAGAGCCTGCAAACATGATACCTCCTGTAGCTGGAGCAAGAAGCCTGTATCAGTAGGTTCCCCTTGATCAGGCTACCTGTAACAGACACCAACAACAAGGTTTTCTTTGTTGCCTTGGTCTTTGATTCTCCTCACACAGCTTGGACCTGCTGATGGCTGTTCAGTCAATCTACCTCTTAATATAAAGGGGAATGCTTTTGCCTCTTTTTCCACCCATCCCTCTTCTGAACAGACTGTATCCATTGATAGTCACACTCCAGTCATGAGATTCATCCCACTAAGTCTCAGTCGTGGCAAGAAGGTCATAACTTATTAGCAGGAAGTGGCTTCCAATGTCTCCTGTTGCCCATGCTGCTGACTGGTGTAAAGGCACCTTGGCTCGGCTGTTGGCCAGGTCACCTTCCCAGAGAAGTGCTCCTTAATTCTTTGAGATGTTTCCTTGGGGATTCCCTGTTGACTTCTATTACCTCAAGAATCCCTGTCTCATTTCCATAAGACTGCAGTGCCACCAGCATATTTAAGAGTCACTTAAGGCACAAGGCCCTTGCTAGCACCTTGTCCCTCTAACCTTTGTTAGAGCTTGCATCCCACAGCTTGCCAGGGACAAGCCTCATATTGCCCCTCTCCTCATTGTATCTATTTTGAAGCTCTGCCAATAAACCCTGCTAGCTTCTGAGCAAAGACCCTCCTCCCTCACTGAGAAAGGTGAGTCCCATCTGATGCTAGCATGTCTGATGCTATGTAGGCCATTCCATTGTCAAAAGCCTCAAAATTTTGGCAGTGACACCAGCCACAGAGCCATGTATTTATCAACTCAGGTTGTCTATTTCTTCCAATGTTGATGCCTTCAATAGAAGTATAGAGGAGAATATAACTTGTGCCCCAGATTCCCTTACCAAATATCCCAAAGCCTTGAAATTCTTTTTGATTGCCCTAGGATCACATATTGCCAGATCATCATCCCTGACATGGAAGATCAGTAATAGGTAGTAGTCTGAGGGCTGCACCAAGCTAGGAAAATTTCCTGGTAATGGAAATTTCCTTCCTTACCTCATGCACCAGGGAGGCACCCTATGGCTTGTTTGTAATATGGGGGGGTTGACATTTCTGATTGTGGTGACACCTCTGGTGTAACTGGATCTCCCTCATCTTCATCCTTAGCTGGCCTTTCACTTACAAAGCCTGGTACCTGGGGAGCGTGTGGTGCGTGAAAAAGGATTTTGCTTGCCTTTCTGAGTATGGACTATTCTCCATTCACTCCTTTCTTTACAACTGCTACTTCTCATTGCTGCAGAATGGATAGGGGTTGTCCTTGATCTTGAATTATTTCTGGTAGCTGTCTCCCTTTCTGATTATCTAATACTCTTTAACCTTTCTACATTATCCCATAATGTTTCTACCAGGCTGAGCAAGTCACTTGGTCACATCTGACACAACTGCTATCCCTGCCACAATCCAGTGAAAGGCTTGTGAATGGTTTGTATTGAAAGGAACCTTAAAGATCATCTAGTTCCAATCCCTCTGCCATAGGCAGAGACATGTTCTACTATCTTAGGTTTTCATCTCTTGTGAAACCTTCATCTCTTGTGAAACCTTCATCTTGTTTTCATATCTTGCTAAAGATAGTGTGTTTTTTTCCTCATGTAAAAAGAAGGTATTATTTATATTAGATCAAATTCAAGTAACGTGATTGCCAAAGGGAATGAGGATTTTGTCACAGACTTCATTAGGGGCAAGGTTCCTGCAAGATGTTTCTGTACCTTTAACTGAGTATAGAAAGCTTGGTGAGTTAGGGTCCAGTTTAGCTCAGTTCTTAACTCCATAGGACCTAGTATACTGATATCAAGCCATCAACTATTGAAATATGTTTCCATACATCTGTTTAGAAATGGTATTACACAGTTTAATGTTCCCACTGAAAAAAACCCAGACAATGCACTGTCTGATCATTCCTCACTCTCCCACTGCAACAACATGGAAAGGAGAATGGCAGGCATGAAAAAATAAAGATCATGAGTTGAGATAAGAACAGTTCACTAGAAACAGCAATGAAATAGTGAACAATAACAACAATACTAATAACAGAGTGTACAAGGTAACTGAATAAGTCACACGCAATTACTCACCACATGGAACTTGGCGTTACCCAGCTGTACGCTCCAGCAAGATAGAAAAGACATGACCCCCCCACCCCCCATGGCTGTGAGGTTGTATAGAATAACTTCAGGGTCCTGGCCTTGCCCATCCTGGCTGCTATAAAATTTAACCCTTTCCTGGCTGGAACCAGGACAACATATTAATAAGTTGGGACCATGATATGTTCAAAAAACCTTCCCCATATCTCTGCCTTAGGTAAGTTTTCTTTGTATGTTATAGAGCTGGTCTTTCAATGCCTTTCAGAGATAAGTATGTATGCAAATGCTGGAATTTCCTAAATTCCACTGGAACAGGATATTTTGAGGTCTGTATTGAGTTTTCTGTGGCCAGGTTTTGGTAGCAGGGGCAGGGCTGTAGGGGAGGCTTCTTCAAGAAGCTGCTGGAAGCTTCCCCTAGGTCTGGCAGGACCAGTGCTAGGCCGGACCTGTTGCTGGCCAAGGCCAGTCCAATCAGGAGTGATAGCAACACCTCTGTGATAACATATTTAAGAAGAGAGAAAAAAAAGTTAGGGGTTAGATGAAGATGGAAGTCAGGGAAGAACAGAGTGAGAACATGTGAACAGCAATGCAGATGCCAAGGTCAGTGCAGAAGGATGGGAAGAAGGTGCTCCAGGCGCTGGAGCTGAGGTTGCCCTGCAGCCCATGGTGAAGAGTATGGTGGAGCAGCTATGCCCCTGCAGCCCATGGAGGACCACAGGGGAGCAGAGATGCACCTGTAGCAGAGGCCAAGCTGGAGCAGGTGGATGCTGGAAGGAGGCTGTGACACTGTGAGAGGTCCATGTTGGAGCAGGGTCCTTGCAGGGGCCTGCAGACTGTGGGGAGAGGATCCCATGCTGTAGCAGGATTTTCCAGGTAGGACCTGTGGCCTGTGGGGGACCCACACAGGAGCTGTCTGTGTCTGAAGGACTGCACCCTGTGGAAAAGTGACCCATGTGGCAGCAGTGTGTGAAGAACTGCTACCGATGGGGTGGACTCACACTGGAACAGTTTGTGAAGGACTGTCTCCCATGGGAGAGACCCCATGGGAAGCAGGGAAAGGACTCCTCTCTTTGAGCAGTGACAGAAAAGAAGAGCTGACCATAAGCCCCATCTTCCATCTCCCTGCACCACTGGGAGGGAGGAGGTAGAACTTGGAAGGAGGGGGTAGGGGGGAAGGGTGTCTTGGCATTTACTTTGCTTCTCATTCTTAAGCTCTGATCTTGTTAGTAATAAATTTAATTAATATCTTCACTTGGAGTTTGTTTTGCCCATGATGGTGATCAGTAAGTAATTTCTTGTGGTCCTTATCTCAAATCGCAAAACTCTTTGTTATATTTTCTCACCCCTGTCCATTTGCATGGGGGGAATGAGAGAATGGCTTTAGTGAGTCCTTGGCATCCAGCCAGGGTCAAACCACTACAAGGTCATAAAAATCAATACACAAGAACTCAAGATGAATTTGCATGATTTAAAATTAATAAATTCTTTATGAGCTCTCATTTTAATGTTAGTCACAGAAAATGTTAAAAATACGAAGCCTTTAAAGTTATTTTCATCAGTGTTACTTAATCAAATTAGTATTCCTTTGCATCTGTCTTTATTTTGGAGTGGAAAAATTGTAGTGAATATAAAAAAATTAACATATAGCTGTTGCCAGAGATTTTATGTAGAAGTTGATTGTATGCTACATTGATTACTGCCAACACAAAAACCCTGGGCAAATTGGATAAGATGGAGAGCATACTATGTTAGTATTTCTTATAACTTCAGCTCTTTTTCCCATGTTTTCTAATAAAACATAAGTTTATTTCCTTATTTTGTCATTATTTCTTTCCTGAAGTGTTGGCTTGTTTTTTCAGGAGAAAGTTAATGTCGACAGTATGGGGCATCAGGTGATAATATTTGACTTTTCTGTCATAAGAGGACTGTGGGAAACTAGAGTTAAGAAGAACAAAGAACGCCAGAGAAAGGAGAAAGAAAGATTAGAAAAAAGTGCATTGGAGAAGTAAGCCAACTTTTGTGCTCATTTTAACTGAATCTGTTCGTATTATTCACTAACACTGTCATATACTAAGCATTATTTGATAATTAAAATTTTGCTTTTTGGGTTCAATTTCAATGATTTCTCACCTCCTTTCCTCAGATGATTGTAAGAGAAATGCAGCACAAACTGTACATGTATTTCCTTAGTCCCTCCTCTTTCCTGTGTAGAATGTGATTTACTAGTAGTGTATTATATTGTTTACTGTAGACTTAAACTGAAGAGAAAAATGACACATTTTGTACCATTCTACCTCTTATATGCTGTATATAAGTATGATTTATTATTATGGAAATCATGAAAACATGCTCATAAGAAATACCTAAAGTCTTCGTGTTGAGTTGACAGGAGAAATAAAAGGAATTAAATTAATGGACACATTCGATTGCTTTTCAATAGATTTTTTTTTCGTGTTGATATATTAAAGAGAGCCTTGATTATAATGCTTACATCCACTAATAATTTTATTGTTTTTATTACACATAGTGTATAGTTTCTTTAAGAGATATTTTGCTTCTCATAAGACACTGTTAAATATTACACTGTGCTGGCAATATTAGAAATTTATGACATCATTTTCCTCCCTCTGAGAAGAGAAAAATGAATAGCAATCACTTTCTACTTTAAAAATAAAATGCACAGGGTTAAAGAGTGCCCTTTTTAAAGAGCATCATTGCACTGAACCTTCCTATGGTGTTTTGGCGATCTCAAGAGAGCCCCACTCAAATTCTATCACTGCAGCTACACTGAAAACAGAGCAGCTGGTCTAAGAAGAGACCAGGGTAATACAGAAGTCTGATTGTTCTTTCTGCAGGACCTTTGTCTTCAAAACATCCATAATAGCAGTCTTGGTTCTCCCATCTCTACCAAAGCCTGCATTAAAAAGCATAATCCTAACAAAAAAAAAAAAAAAAAAAAAAAAAAAAAAAAAAAAAAAAAAAAAAAAAAAAGAGAAAAGAAGAAAAGAGAAAAAAGAAGAAAAGAGAAAAAAGAAGTCCATCCTTCAGATTGAATTCCTTAGCAAGGATAAGCTTCCTTTTTGGTCTGAGCTGTGTCCTGGTTTCAGCTACCACAGAGTTAGTTTTCTTCTCAGTAACTGGTACAATGTTGTGTTTTGGATTTAGCATGAGAATATGATAGCACACTGATGTTTTGGTTGTTGCTAAGCAGTGCTTATGCTATGTCAAGGACTTTTCAGTGTCTCATTCTCTGCTAGTGAGAAGCTGCACAAAGAGCTTGAACAGAGCACAGCCAGAGCAGCTGACCCAATAGTATATTCCATACCATAGAATATTATTCTTAGTATATAAATGGGTGGAGCTGGCTGGGAGTGACTAATTGTTTCTCAGGGATGTATTGGGAATTGTGCAACAGATTGCGAGCAGTTGTACTGGATATCACTTGTTTTCTCTTGGGTTTTATTTCCTGCTCTCTCCTCTTCATTATTATTTTTGCCATTAATACTAGTAGTATTATTACATTTTACTTTGTTTCTATTAAATTTTTCTTATCTCAACCATAAGTTCTATTTTTTTTTTCTTGATTCTCCTCACCATCCCACCATGGGGCTGGGGAGTGTCTGTGTGGTACTTGGTTACCATCTGGGTTTAAACCATGACAGTTGAGAGATAAATGTTTGCTGTTTCCCCTGTGGTGCAGAAGACAATTGAAAGGATTTGAGACGAAACTTGATCAAACCTTATTTCTGTCCCAATGTGGACAACATGTCAGCATCTCCCTGCTACATGTTTTTTGGTTTGTGTTTTCTGTGGTGCAGAAGATAATTTCTGAATTCTCTAGTACAAAAGCAAATCAGAACCCAAGAATGGGCAACTTCCATATGTAAGAGGAAAGAGGGTGCTCTGAGACAGATAATTTGAGCTCCCATGTGTTTTGTCAGTAGCATGGGTTAAAACTAACTACTTATTCTGGCTTGTCTTTTCCATAAAAGCAATACGTTCTCCCTGCCTTTTCTGCTTGAGGTTATTTGACTGTAGCCACCCTTCATACGAAAGAGCAGTACTTGTTCTGATCTTTTCTACTAATGGGGTTCAAAGTTATTCTGTTATCTTCCTGTACCACCTAGAGACGGGGAATTTGAGATATGATGCACGGATGTAAAAGGGCCCAAGTGCACTTGCAGCATGCACAAAGGATTGTTGTTTTCTTCCTTTAAATTCTTTAAACTGCAGTTTGCATACTGTGCTTCGTATAGTTGTGCATCTTCATAATCTCAGATTGCTTTCCAGTTAGTTCTACTTCTAGAACTTCTAGAAAAAAAATGGGTAAATAGTTTAGGTTTTGTCTCCTGAATATAAGTGATCAATATTTCGTCCACTGAAATGAATGGCAAAGTTCATGTTAATTCTCATGATGAAGGCCTCATAGAATGGACAAAGCTGGTAGAATAATGGTCAAAGCAATAAGAATATTAGTAACAAAATGTTAAATTCAGTTAAAAGAAATTCTGCTTTGTTTTGTGCAGTATGCAATGACTGCTGGCGTTTAGGTCCTAAATGTCATATCACAAGTTATTTCTTAAGTGCTTTTTGGTGCTTCCAAATATTGGGCCAAAATTATGAGAAGACTTTGCTTGTTGTTATCTTGAAAGAATAGCTAAAATTGTAATTATAACTAGATACCTAATAGAAATAATGTTTACCTGTAGAAATACATTTCATTTTTATGGAGTTCTGCATGTGACTTAATTCTAGTATCACACTCAGAGATTGAAATTTTATTATTGTCAGGTAGGTCAACTGAAATCAATGCTAGTACATACTGTGTCACAGTAAGAAAGTATCTTATAAAGGATTGTGATCCAAAGTGCTAGTTCCAAAAAATATTTAGAGAAGGCAGTTTCCCAAAATGATGCACTGATGAGGACCTTGTTCTAGTGTTTAAGATTCTAGATATTTACTTTTGCCAGCAGCCAGAGTGAATTCCTAAGTAGGGCTGAAATTAATAGAGTTTCTCTGCAAATGCACTCATATAATAGATGAGTTTTGAATCTGACCTTCTGAGGCTGCTTTGTTTTCCTTTTTTTTCCCTATAGAAAATCCAGTTTTTCTCAAAGAAGTTACAATTTGCTGATGCCCTTGAGACTGGGTAGTTTCTTTATATGCTGTGTTATGTAAAATGACCTGATAATATGTAGTGAAATGTAGTATGTATTATTCGAGGACAAACTCCCAGTTAATCTCTACAGAATTTTGTTTGCAATGGGGCAATTCAGGCAGCATCAGCAAATGGTCACATGTAAGATATTTTTTGACTAAAGATTTTATTAAGAGGAAAATCTCACAAATTGATAAAAAGCTTAAGCTCTGTTTGCATTAGCAGTGAAGTATTGTAAAGATTTTAAGAATTTACAGGCCTAGAACGGAGGTTTAAGCAACTGGCCAGTGAAAGCTGATTATGGAGAACTGACGACTGAGAATATTATGAGAGGTTCACATCTGACCTTTTGAGGTACTAGTATCAGACAATTTTATGTGGAATTAACTCAGTCCTCCGCTTCCTCTTTGGTTTTATGGAACCGTGGAAGTATAGCAGTTTAAAGAACATATACAAACCAGGAACTTAATAAAAAGAAAAATAAATAGAACAGTGTTGTGCAGATTTAATTTCATTTTACTTCACATTCTTGATCCCACTAGTTAAGCCCATTCTAAATTTCCCACAGGACATGAAGCACAAACTGTTACAAAAGTGTGCACTCTATGAGATTGTCAATGGGTTTATGAAAGTGCATATTATGGAAAGAAGTTTGTGTTTATAGCAGTGTTTTATATTTAGTCTTCTAGACTTTGGTAGTGGTGAACAACCTTATACTGTACTTTGAAATATTGAATGCTGTCAGATTAACTTGATATGGTATGATGGTTTTCCTCATTAAGTTTTACTTTTGACTTGTTTGGGTTTTTCTTTTTTTGTTTTTCCTTAAGGGAGTGAGAGTGAAAATTTATAGTTAGGGGTTTTTTTTGAAGGATTGCAACATGTTTGTCTTCTGTGTGAAAAACAGGTAAGATAAAACTAAAGGCTAACAAATTAAGCATTGAAGCAAGGAAATGCCAGAGCTGTTTGCTCAGATTAGCTATCTAAATCTTTGCTGTGAAATGGCACAGCCTCCTCTGTCCACCAACAAATATGCAGCAAAGATAAAAGTTTGTTCAGCTACCTCTTTCAGTATGTCTCTTCTCCAAAAATGTCCTCTCAAAGTCTTGCTAGCTAAATGTGCATGTATTATTTTTCTGAGTTTGCTTCTTGAATATTAAAAGTAAAAAGCAAACTACATTTTCTAGGCAGACAGTGATTTTTTTCCCCTGAGAGGTTATGTGTTTGTCTAATAAAAAGATTCATCTCTATCTCCCTGCCAATCTTCAGCATTATAACTCTATTTGTACCTGAAATGAGACTTTATTTTTGATGTTTATCTTTTTTCTCCTACTCAATTCAGAACTTTTTCCAAGCAAGTCTAAAACCCAAACTGGAAGTCCCTTGGCCCCAAAAACAAATTGTAGGCACCAAATTTGGATTAGATCTGCCACACTAATAAACACTCAAGTTATTTGCCTTTGTTTTTAGGCACTCATGCACACAGACCTTACACCTAAAATAATGGATGTAATTGTGTTGTAAGATATAAGTTGTCATTCAGGCATAACACTTTACAACCAATGGAAAAGCCTGGCAATGAGACTGAAATTAAATCAAATCAAATTGAACTTGAAGTGAATGTTACTCATCCATCGTGAATACTATTTTGGGCTAAACTTCAGTTTAACTGTAACGCTTTTATAAAAATTCCATAGGATTCGTTCCATAGGATGCATTTTAATGATCCTGCATGGCTAGTGATTCTGACTTAAACGTCACTCAGGACTACTAAACTGATGTCACCATGTAATGTCCTGGTCAGTTCTTCCATCCTGATTTAGAGTAAATAGTGCCATCTAATGATGCTTCCTTTCTTTACCTAAGAGCCATAGCTTTTCCTCAAGACCTCCTAATCAGACACTAGGCAGAAAGTAACTGCAAAAGGTAGAGCAATCGAAAGAAATCCAGTTACTCTTCATTTGCTTTGATGGCTCTGAAATCCTTTTTAATGCACACTTCTTGTTTTCCAAGCTTCTTGTTCCTCTGAAGGGTCCAAGCATTGAATTTATTGTATAGTAACTCTGCATCAAGTTAAACAGATTCACAATTTTGTTGGAGAAACTAAAACGTCAAACAGGGAACTCCCGTATTATTGACAGAAAATATGTATAATAATAATAAAAATGTTATATGTTGCAAAATCTCTTTTCTGCAAGTATACTACAATGGTGAAGTAGTATTTGGGGGATGATTACCTGATGAGAAATACAGCACGAACCAAAATGGAAATACTCAAACCTTCTGTTTCCTTGCTGATCCTGTTTCATATCTATAGTGTATTGTCCTGAAAGTTTACTGGAAAAAGGAAGTGTATTGGGAAATAACTTGCTAAAGTGTAATTTTCTCTGTACAAGAGACAGTCAGCCTCAGTGACAGTTGTGCTTTTGTGTTAAGGTATATAAAACTTAACTTATTTTTAAGTTGTTTTTTTTTTTTGCAACTAACATTCAACTAGCCTTTTTAAAAATTACTTGGACTATTTATGTGATTGAATTGGAAATACTGGGGTAGTTAGCTAAGTGGGAATCTTAGATCTCATTGGGATGCTTTGTCTAGGAAAAATATTTTTCTGTGTTCATATTCCCACTTAAATTAGGCTGGACTTGACTAACTCCAGTTTTTAAATACTGAAAATGATGTTGTTTCTTTTCTCTGACTGCAACTGTTTGACCAAGCTCTGCAGAAAGACCAAAATATTTTATTGCTGTATAGTATTAAAAAGACGTACATTTTAAGAGGGCCATGACTTTGTAACCAACTAATTTGTCATATATGAAAAAGTGTTTCTACAGTATTAGAAGCCTTTAAATTTTTAAGACCAGATATCTAATTTCCCGAAAAGTGTATTAGTGTATTTAAAAGATACACAGGTATCTTTTAAAATAAAACAGGTTTTATTTCTGTAGATATTTTTTGTTCCTGTTTTCCACACAAACACACTGAAACACAAACATACCTTATTTTAGACGACTTTTCTTTTAGATGTCTTTCCTGAAGAATCATGCAACAGTCTCCAGATATGACAAATGTAGTAGAAATTCTGTCTTATTTTGGGATTGTCACCAAAGGAAGACTTAAGATTGTCTTTATTTTTATAAAGATCCCTTAGGAATTACCATCACCGCAATTTTTTGACAATGACAGAGCAGAATGACAACAATGTAGCCTAATAGATCCCTTTGGTTTGATCTCAATTGAACGTGCAAATTACAGCTTTGTAGTCTTTGCTTCATGATACATACTGGCTTGATGCAAGTCACAACTCCAGGCCAGGAAGGCACATAGGGATTAATTTGGTTAGTATGTAAGCCAAGGATACAGGCAGGGGTTGTAAATTATTAGGAATTCTGCCCAAATATAATCTTTTCATTCTGACATGTACTGTCAAAATTATGCACTTTTGTTGGTGTATTATTAATTTACTTTCCATCTGTTCAAAATACGTGTACATACTACTTAGTCTTGTTGTGGCATTCTTGCATTCGTTAAAAGCTTAACAGAGAATGTTGCCATAATTTAATGTTGGATTGGCGAAGAAATTTGACATGGAATTTCCATATCAGTGTGTAATATCCATGTTGAATTCCCCACCAGATTTAATTTTTAATGCAAGTATTTTTTCTGAGATCAGTATTTCACTGACTTATTTGCTTAACAGCTATTTTTGTTATGTGCATTTTATTTTACTTGGCTAGCAATGACCTCCTGTGTTTTGTGTTTTGTACATATTATCAGCAGAGTGTCAGAGGGCAGTTTATTCTTTCAGCTTTAAGGTAGCTGCCTTCTTGCCATTTTCTGTTCTCCCTCTTGTGTGAGAGTAAAATTTTAGATCTGAGTCCTTTGCTCTAGTGTTCCTACCTGACAGAGCCAGCAGTCAGGCACAGTAGTACAGGTCAGTACCTTACTTTCTGTTGAGTTAAACCTTTTGACTCCTTCTTTCTGGTTTTTTTTTTTTTTTTTTTTTTTTTGTTTTTTTTGGGGTTTTTTTAATTTTTTAACATTCATAGGATTTATACTGTGAGGAATGAATCAGTAATTTTTCTTGTGCTTGAGTGAAGAACAATTAAGTTTTTTCAGAGCATTGAATTATGCACTGAGATTAAATGTTTATTGCTTTGATAGAAAATGAAGGAATTCTGTGGAAACAAGAGGACACTAGTGCAGAGTTAAGTTTCACAGAGGGACAGAAAAGCTATACATGGAGGACTGGAGGAGAATATGAGAAACAGCAGTACAGTGATGATAAGTAAAACTATTGTTATTTAGAGTATTTTAGAAAAAAAACAATTATAGGGTTTTGGTCTTGTGGTCCTTTGGTTCCTGTCTCTTAATGGTTCAGATAATTTTGTTGTTTTCTTCCTTGAGAGTCAATTAATACTCCCACACCCCACTTCATGTCCCATACAGCAATATAGAGCTTTTATAGCTACTTAGCTATGCTCGCTGATAGACCAGTTTTGAAAAAAAAATGTGAGTAGGTAGTTTAGGACTGTTTATTTTTTCTTGTAGTATATGAAAGTGTTACTATGTAGCTTTTCCTAGTGATGTCTTGCTATTACAACATCTGCCCTCTGTTGTGCTGGTAGTTTCTGTGGTTCAAATGACAGATTGAATAGGTGAGATTGACACTAAAAATTGAACTGGTTTATGTGTCAAAACATCTGAAAGAGGTGTTTGAATTTTCATGTCTGCTGATATGGAAAATTCTGTCCTTTGAGCATTTATAGTCTGCAGCTGGAGGGAATACCCTTGGTAGGGCTGCCTAGCACAATCCTGTGTTTTGGTATCTCTCTCTCTGTAACTAAAAGTATCATCCTTAGCTTCTTGAAATATCACAATATGAGCTGCTGTAACTTATTTTCTTGTCTTTGTCATTTCAAGTAGCTTCAGAAAAGATCTGGAGATACTGTGCGTAATTGGTGGAATCTTCCATGACTGTATTAGCAGCTTCAGTCCACTCTAGGGACTCCTTGAACTGAATATGTCACTGGACATATTTTATGTCTCTCCAGTCTTTTTCTTCCTGATTCATTTACATATCACAGCTTGCTGTGGTATGAAGCAGTCCATACTGCATTAGACACTGAGAGAAACTGGAAGATTTATTTCAAATATATATTTTAGTATTCTCATGCCTCCTCTATTGACACTTTAAATACCACAAAGTGCTTCAGATGTCTACTTGTAAAGTGAATTCTACTCTCTCAAATGAAAACTGAAGCCAATTCTGCAGCTCTCAATAACTTCTTTAACTATTCTTTCATTTCTGCTTTAACACCTTGATAAATTATTGTTCTCATCATTTCTCTGAGAGACTTCCTTCTTCTGATATGCTACAAATCCTTTTCCTATTCATTTGTGTGCCTGGAGTAAGTAACTTCACTTGCTTTTTTGTGTTTATCAGAGCTTATATTACCTTCTAATGTCTTCCTTTGAAGACAAATACCATTTTATCTTTATTTTTTTTAATATCTTTTTCTTTTTTGAAATGTGGGGAAAAAGAGATCCTTACTGTCTCTTCATTAGAATGTACTCTGAATTTGTGCTGTCCTCATGTAATCTGACAACATTTTACCCAGTGCTGTTAATTAACTTTGCTGTTAATTCACCTCCTGAAATATTTGTAGAAGATGCTCTTCTGTATTTTCTCTTTATAAAGATGTCACTTGGGAATACATTGCAGTAATTATTACTGAAGGGGCCTTCTGCAATTTGCTGATGTCCCATGTATAGTTGTTGCTCCTTGAAACTGTCCTCCACTGGTCTCTCAGTCTTGCTCCTTTGGTAAATGGTCATATGTATTTTCAAAAAGTTTACAAATTGACTGCAATGTGTCTCCGTGCTGTGTGTATGTCTCCCTTGTCGCTGCACTCTCTGCTTTCAAGTGTCTCTAACATCCCCTGAGGTTTCTTTAAGTGTCACAATATATACAGCTGTCCCAGTAATACCTTTCCTCTATAGGCATGCAGTTCTGATCTCTAAAGATTTATTTTTCTAGCATTGAGTCAAATATGACTTTTAATCTATGCTATCATATAAGTAAACTCATATTATATCATATAAGTAATATGATAAGTAATCATATCCTATCATATCAGTAAACTCTGTGCTGCAGTTTCTACCTTAAAGCTTGTTATGAGTGTCCAAAAATTATTTATTTCCACAAGACTTTTGGAGATGCTTCTTGTAACTAAGTTTGTAACTGATTTCTTGTATGTAAGTTAAAACCAGACATTTCAGTTTTAGGCCTGACAAATGTGGAGGCCTTTTATGATGGGTTTATAGCATTGGTGAATAGGGCCAAAGCAATTGACCTGGACATGTGCAAAACGTTTGACCTGTACTGCACAACAACCTTGCCTCTAAATACTGGTCATGGATTTGATGGACGGACCTCCATGTAGATAAAGAGTTGGCTGGATGGCCACATGCAGAGGGTTGTGATCAATGACTAAACGTCCAAGTGGAGACCAGTGAGGATTGGTGTCCTCAGGGGTTGGTGTTGAGGCTGATACTGTTCAACATCTTTATCAGTGACATGGACAGTGGGAATGAGTGCACCCCCAGCAAGTCCACTGATGACACCAAACTTTGTGGTGCTGTCAACACAGTGAAGGAAAGGGACGCCACCCAGGGGGACTTTGATCTGCTTGAGAGATGGGCCAGTGCAAACCTCATGAAGTTCAACAAAGCAAAGTTCAGGGTCCTACACTTGGGTCATGGCAATCCCAGGCACAGATTGGGTGAAGAAGGGACTGAGAAAAGCCCTGCAAAGAAGGATTTAGGGCTGACAGTTGTGACAGTTGACAAAGACTCAGCTTGAGCCAGCAATGTGCACTTGCAGCCCAGAAAACTAATGGGATCCTGGGCTGCATCAAAAGCAGTGTGGCCAGCAGCTCAGGGAGGTGATTCTGCTGGTCTACTCTACTCCCATAGAACCCCACCTGAAATACTGCATCCAACCCTGGTGCCCCAAAAATAAATATGACATGGAACTGTTGGAGCAAGTCTAGAGGAGGCCACAAAGTTGATAAGAGGACTAGAGTACTTATCCTGTGAAGACAGGCTGAGAAACTTGATGTGGTTCAGCCCAGAGAAGGGAAAGTTCCTTGGAGATCTCATGGCAAACTTCTGGTGTCTAAAGGGGGCCTACAGAGAAGCTGGAGAGAGGTTCTGTCAGGAACTGTAGTGGTAGGATAAAGGAGAATCACTTCAAACTGAAAGACAGTAGGTTCAGATTAGATGTTAGGAAGACATTCTTTAGTGTGAGAGTGCTGAGACACCAGCATGGGTTGACCAGAGAAAGTGTGGATGCCTCATTCTTGGAAGCATTCAAGACCAGGATGAGGGAGTGCTTTGAGCAAGCTGGTCTAGTGGGATTAGTTCCTGCTCACGGCAGAGGGTTTGAAACTAAGGTCCTTTACAACCCAAACCATTCTGTGATTCTATGATTCTGCTTCATGTGACATTTTTTAACATCTTAACATTGTAAAGAAAATTCCCATGATTAGCTGGGAATATGTGTACAGTTTTTGTTACTTCCTACTTAACTCTACAAGCTTGCATGTGATTTTCTTTCTAGGACATGATTCTTTTTGCCTTTTTAGAGACACTTTATCCTGAGCTTTGTGCTCTTCTTTAATCCTTCAGAGTAAAATTTCTGTTAGAGTGTGAAGATCACATAAATAAAGTCTTGTGTACCACAAGGATCTAGCATTCAAAGTGTTGGATCAGATTTGTGATGCAAGGGGCTCTTCAGAGTCTTATTTTGGTGTAAGGAAGGCTTGCTTCGGTTAATGAACTTGTTTCTTAGTTGACTAAGCTGAAATAAATCTCTCCTAACTAAAAGCATGTGCTTTTGACAATTCTTAGTTATGTCAAATTGAATTTGCACCTGCAGTTCTGAGAAAAAAGTTTGCCTTGGAGGTGAACCTACAGATACACTGAAATTGAATCTGAAATTAGTTGGCATGTGATAACATTGACCTTTACCTTCTAAGAAGATGTCAGGGTCAAAAGGAAAATAGATCATTATGCTTGGAACAAGAAAGGGCAGGGAAAAAGGCACTTCTTACTTTCTAAAATGACTTTTTTCCCCCAGTAAAATTTTTGCATACATCATCAGGTTCTTAATTTTTTTATAACTTGTTCCGTGAGAATGTATTTCCTATCTTAGCAATAAAGGGCATGATTCCTGATTTTTTTCCCATGGCAGTGCACTCAGTCTCCACTTTTCTGCTACTCTCTGAGTGTCACTCTTTTATAGTCAGTGAATGAAATCCTGCTCATTTGAAATCTATATGTATGTCTACAAAACCTTTGTAGAAATCCAGGAATATGCTTTTTTTTTTTTAATAATGATCAATACTTTAGATAAATAATTATGTTTTATTAAGTACTTGTGCAAACAAAGAGCAACCTTTAAGACTTATTTGCCATTTTTTTTCAGATGATTCACATAAACCCATTTTGGTACTATTTCAGGATAAAACAGGAATGGAATTTGATACTAGAGTGCCGTAAGAAAGGTATTCCTCAATCAAAATATCTCAAAAATGGCTTTGTAGACACCAATGAGAAGAACCTGGACACTTATGGAAAGAATCCTCAGCTCCAGAAAAGACATGCTTTGTCAAATGAAGTAAATAAGGAAAGAAGCAAGTTTATTTTTCAGCTTTCTGGAGAGCAGTGGACGGTAAATATAATGGAAAATATGTTTCTGTTGTTAAAGCATTCAGGTGTCTTTCAATCGCCTCCATTTTTTTTTGGTCAATGCGTATGAAGTTGATACATTTCGTGTGCTAAGAGAGACAAAAGTATTTCTTATGTTAGTCTGAACTAATGATTTAGTTTTCAGATATGCATATTTTAAATTCTCTACTGATACATATAATTTATTCCTCTCAAAAATTTTGGTATAAACAATCATATTGCAATAAGATCTCTTTCTCTGAAATTCTTCAGTGGGAGGAAAGAGATGAAAGATAATATTCAGCTTTGTTAGCTTGTTGATGTCTTCTACCAATTACAGACCTCTATTCTTGCTCTAATGCTGTGATAACACTTTCTCAAGCTCTGCTCAATTCAAAACTAATATTGGCATCAATCCACAATGATCTTGCTGAAAAAAAGCACTTTTTACTTGCAGATTTTTTTGGTGTGACATAGGAGTTTGGAAGTAAGCTCTGAATTAGTGCAAGTTTGAAATTGAGCAAATGGTGGATTAGAATTGGTCTGAAGTTTTCTAGAGTTGTAAAAACTTTGACTGAAAAGAAGTTTGAAGAAACACTATCAGTAATAAATTTAAATTAGAATTTTGACTTTTGCATAGTTTATAATTTTGAAATATATTTTTGAAATTTTCATTACAAAAAAGGTAAGTAAAAAAGTTAGCTGATAAAAAAGCTACATGTTACTAGGACTAGTTTTTTGTTTGACATGAAATATGACTTTATCCTGGATTTGATCTTGACTATGAAGGTGTTTTCCTTTTCAGATGGGTTTTTATTCGTTTGTTTGTTTGTTTTTGTTTTTCAAAATTTTTTGCTTAAATTTCTTTCCCAATAAACATGGAATACTTGAAATTTCTGGAATATAGAAAAGGAGGAGACTGAGGGGAGACCTCATTGCAGGCTAGAACTTCCCCATGATAGAAGTAGAGGGGCAGGCACTGATCTCTTCTCTGTGGTGACCAGTTACAGGACCTGAGGGAATGGCCTGAAGTTGTGTCAGAGGAAGTTTAGGTTGGGTAGTAGAAAAAGGTTCTTCACCCAGAGGGTGGTTGGGTGCTGGAACTGAGGCCCCACGGAAGCGGTCACAGCACCAAGCTGACAGAGTTCAAGAAGCATTTGGATGATACTCTTCGCACAAGTCTTACATGACTTGGGGATGTCCTGTGTGGGTCCAGGAGTTGAACTTGATGATCCCTTTGGGTCCTTTCTGTCTTAGTTTTAAGACAATTGTACAATTTAAATTTGAAAACAAGAGACCACTATGTATATATATCTATCTATATATACATGATAAAACACCAAACACAAAGCAATAACTCAAGAGCAACTGAAAATTTGTAGTGAAACAAGAAGAAACACCCATCCCGCTTGGGTCAATTTTAACTCTCTGTCCAGCAGAAGAAACACCGGCATGCCTCTGAGAGACGAAGGGGGCTGAGAGGTCAGTGAGGGAGTTCTGCAGTCAAGAACAATGGCGGCCGTGACATGGACAGGGTGCAGTCCAGGGAACATGGTGGGTAATGTGTTTTCACTGACTCCCCAGATAAAAAGAGGGAAGAAGACTTTTGTGGTTGCCGTCTCCCTCTGAGGGGTCCAAGCTGGGCTCAGGCAGGCAGAGGCAGAGCTGTTGCAGAGATGCTGGGGGTGAAACCACGCTGCTTGCCAAGTCCCTTGTCGAGCTGAGAGAGTCCTGGCCGGAAGCCCTGTTGTCAGCCGCGCACAGCCAGAAACCCCAACGGTGCTTGCACAGAGCGGGGCGAGCCATTTTCACACAAAAGTTCAAAGCTCACACAACGAATACTAGGCTAGACAAATAGGCACAGAGTAGTAGCTGAAGAGACTGGGGTTAATTTTACAGTGTATGAATTCTGAGGAATTGTATTTTGTTTATGCAGATCTATATTTCCTTATGGATCAACAGCACTGTAGCACTGTAAGTAGAATTAGTATCAAGCCTTTGTGCTTGAAGAACACGTATTCTGTAACTTGTGTACTGGTTTAGCTGTGCCTGTCTGTGTGGTTAGCTTCTGCCTATGGGCAATGATTGATAATTTTGTCTTACCTTTGTCTGTCAGAGCTCTGTCTGGATGGCACTGTGTGACAACAACTGTATTCAGGGGTTCTTACCTCCCTTTTACCTGTCAGATAAATATTTATGTCTCACATGTCTACTTTCCTGTATGGTGCATTTTTGCCATCTGGGAACAGTAATGAATTAATATTTGCAGCTAGGAAAGAAAAGAGCATATAATAACAAATGGGCTAGTCTCATAATCATAGAATTTCAATCTGATTTTATGAATTAAATCTGACAGAGTTTTCTCTTCTTTTTCTCTTTTTACAAAAAGTGACCAAAACCCAGTTGTATTGTCCAAGCAGTTAGTCTCCTAAATCACCCTGTGTTTGCAAAACATTAGGGACTTGACAGCATGAGAATGTGCCACAAGTAATTTTGTGCTCTCAAGATCTACTTCAGAAAAAAATTTTATTTGTCTGAGAGTGTTCCAGGCAAACCCACTGTGAAAAAGACCTTTATAAGTACTGTGGACATTTGAATTGTGTGTTTGAATCAGATGCCTAGGCGAGAATGATGCAGAGTTGATGAAACACCTAATTGAGAACTTTTGTATGTATAAACATGTATCTACTCAATGGAATTAGTCCTTCAGAGAAAGAGCACTGCTACTAGAACTAGAAACTGAGGCAAAAGAATGCCATGAATATTCATATGAATTTTTAAATTAAATAATTTAAACTCTCTTTTCTCCCTCTGACTGTTTACTTTCTGCTACTAACTTTATTCTCTAGTCAATCAGTGAATTTTAAACATTTTTCAGAAAACATTCTGGATGAATAATTCTTTAATGTGTGATATCAATATTAGCAGAGGAAAGCTGGTGATGCTCCTAATACAGAGCAGGACTGTTCTTGGCCATGCTGCTTTATCTAAGTAGAGGATCTGGATGCATAACTATATTAACCAATTTTAATGTAAAATGTGCATAAGTAAATGAGTGATGGTAAAACTCTTTACTTATAAATTGTGATCTTCTGGCATATTGTTTCTTCACAGAAAAAGGCAGCAAATGACTACATTTGTATTTATTCTCCCAGTTTTATTCTCTAACAGAGTGTGCATTTTCAAGGAGAACAGAGATTTTCCATTTGTTATTCCCAACAGTTTGTGATAATGACATATTTACTTCCTACAAAGAGTCATGTAGTATTGCTGAATTGAATTGACAAGAGAAAATCTCTGTTTTGTTCACATAAATTCAGGAGATCTTCCTCCCCAAAAAAGGTATAAAGTTCCTGACAGAGATGGTCCTGAGACATACTACAGTTCATAAAATCACTAGGGTTGGAGAAGACCTCTAAGATCATTGGGTCCAATGAATAACTTAACATTGTCAGGTCCACCACTAAACCATGACCTTAAGTACTTGGGGAGTGTTCAGCCTGGTGGCACCGCGGGTGGAGGGTGCTGCTGGGCCCCAGCCAGTCAGGAGCTGTAGCACCAGAGGCATAGGAGAGGCCAAGGGCAGGGTCTCTGCCTGGCCTGTAGAAGAGGAGTGTGAGCCCTCTCCTGCTCTGCCTGCTGGCATAGGCCTTGCCTGCACCTGTCTTTCTCTTGAGAACAGGAGCACAGCTGAAAAATGATCCTATTTTATTAGTGTCCATGACAAAGGCACCCAGTGTTGCTCCTTCAGGACTGTGACGTCCCACTCTTAAGGGGAAGGAAGCACCTAAGTTTCGTAAATGCTTGTTCTTGAAAAGAACAACAAAAGGTGGAGGATCCACAAGAACTCACAAAACTGTATTAGTAGATTACTGTTGCAGTTCGATGTTAAAGTCCTCTGCCCAAACTAAGCTGTAAATGACACTAAATGCCTGTTCAACAATACCAACTTTACTTTGTAACCTAAGTGTGTAGGGAAAAGAGAGTGAGAGGGGAGAGATAAGGAGAGAGTGCAAGCAGAAGATAGTCACCACTGACTGCTTGTTTAAGGCTTATACTGCAAATGTTATTAACTCTTTCCTTATACCACCCCATGACTTAAACGGTTGACTGGTGGTAATTGTCTTAAAGTGTTGTCTTTATTCATGGTTGTAATGTGCATATAACTAACAGAGGGAGAAAAAAGGGAGGAAGCAGAAGAGATAATGTGAGAAATCACATAACAAACAACTGCTATTCCAATCCTTAAGAAAATGAATCCAATTAACAACATCATTCCAATGTGTGCCAACCATGAGTCCCATTGTACGAGTCCTAGTGATCAAGGTATAGACATCAACCAGGAGATGAAGCTCCAACCTTCGAACAAGTTATTTGGTTTCGTGTATTAGAACAATTCTGCATTTTAGTTAGCTATTTCTTTCTTTCAGCTTGCTCTTTCTTAATGGAAGTACAGACATTATGAACAGCAATAAATCACTCAGTATTGGTAACATTTAACATTGTATATACACCTTGTTCTTTAAGTAATAATATATGTAATACTAACTTAATTTGTAAAGCTGTTTTTGACACCTGTTAAACTTGTAAGTTAAATTCTCCATATATGTACTTTGTCCGTTTGCTTAATGTATGCACTTGCCATGTAAAGTTTCTGTTGCACAGTCACATTTTCTGATAACTATATAAGGTGTAAAAATTATCTTAACCCCCGAAACAACCCAAGTGATAGAAGATAGCTGATTGACTTGCAAATCCAGGTGTTATTATAGTCTGTCAAACACATTTGAGAAGATGATAGGCTTGGAATATTCTTCAATGTGTAGTGGGTGCAAAGGATTCCACAGTACTGCTCCTTTTGGATATGGGCCCTGAGCATCTTGATTTCCAGGAACTGGGCCCCATGGTGAGTCATGGGTCAAAAGGTCCCAAGTTAGGCCCGTGGGGTGTGCATTTGATGGTAGTAACATCCCACAGATCCTCATCAAAGGGTGCCACTTTGGGATATAAATGCAGATACAGCAGGCTGTGAACAGAGCTGCTCCATTGACCTTACTCCTTTTTATTCTCTAGCATGATTATTTACTCTAATGAGGTTAACATCTCAGCAGAGATGCAAACAAAACCTCCTTTCCAACAAATACCCAGGAATTTTACCTCTGGAGTAGAGTGATTAATTTTCTTTTGTGGGATCTTTAACCTCACACCTTCAAGGTGCTCAGTAGTAAGTTGTTAAGTGTTTCCCACTTTATCTGTGTCTGGACCACCAATCAATACATCATTAATATTGGCAGGTCCTTACCTTCTCACCCACTGGAATTGTAGATGATTCTTGGGCTAGGGCAAACTGTGCTAGCAGTATTCCTGCAGTAGTTGGCTGAAAGTGTTTGCATCCCCTCCCATATGAAAGCAAAATGATCCCAGTCACTCTTCTGAAATGTAAAGTCTGATCCCCAAATCCACTGTGTACCTTTATTTTCAATCCAGGATTTACCTTGCAGTATACCAAATCCCAATATATTGACTGGGAAGGAACCAATAACCACTAGGGTATTAATAATAGAGGTCTCTCCTAGTAGCCAGCATTTAACCATGGCCATAGGCTTTTTACATCCAGGTGATCTAAATGCTTTTTGGCCTCTTTTAGTTCCTTTTGAGGAACAAAACTAGAATTAGAAAATCACCCTGGACTGCCTTAGAGTTTGTTGCTTCTGGATACTCTACTAGAGCTTTTCTGAGTTTCTCTGTCTGGCACCATTCATCTTGTAGAGTTTTACTAGATCCTGTAAAGTGTGTGTAACCTCTGCCTCTTTGCTGGTTTGTGATTTCTCCTCCATAGCAGCAGTTAGTGCCATACCAAGTACAACACAGACAATAGCTTTACTTTTCCCTTTTTTGTGTTTTTCCTGCAAACTAGTAATTCGATAAGCTATTGCCTGTTCATTGTCCCAACTAGCCTGCACCCACTCCAACCCAGGGGGAGAGGGGTGACTATCAAACTTCTCCAGGAAATAAAGTACATTAGCCACTGGTCACCTTGGGTAACAATTGTTCCTTCAATCTTCCGCAAAGAGAAGACAACCTTGAGCTCACCAAGCAATTTGCTCGGAGGGAGATGATGCCCACCAGGCATGAAGAAAAACAGTAGATGTTTGTTCAATCTCCCTCAGATGGAGAAAACGCCCACCAGGCAGGGAGAAGAACACTAAAATTTCAATACTATTAAACAGCACTTTGGGTCAGAAAATTATATCCTGTCCATGATGCAAACTAAAATGTCATGATTTGATGTTAAAGTCTTCTGCCCAAATTAAAGTGTAATGCTGGTTCAACAATACTGGCTTTGTCTTGTAACATGTTATTTTGTAATGTAAGTGTATAGGGAAAAGAGAAAAAAAAAGAGAGAAGGAGAAAGAGAATGCAAGCAGAGGATAGTCACCCCCAAGTGCTTGTTTAAGCCATATGCTGTAAATATTAATAACCCTTTCATTACAATTATGCACTTGGCATGGCAATTGGTATGTTATTCTCTGACTGACCATATAAGCACACAGCAGTGGGTTTTGGATAAAGGGGTAGAGTGAAGGGGAAGAATGAAAGGGANATCTTGTTTCCAGCCTCTGTTTGGGCAATGGGATGTCAGTCTTGGTTCCAACATGTTGATCCAACTGATGGGATGTCACTCCTGAGGGCACCACCTGGCCTCGGTGGTGGTTCGTTTTCATAGATAGGCTTCCCCACCCTGAAGACAGGTTTCTTGCTTTCTATGCAGGTTAGTCATCATGCACTGTCTGTTCTTTCAGACCTGACTGGAAAGGGTTGGGAGGACTTCAGGGATTTCAGGTGGTCTTTTCCCTCCCTACAGTCCATGGCTACTTCTTGGTCTCATTCCTGTGCTTGTGTGGTACTGTGTTGTGCTTCTCTTCAAGAACTACAACAAGAATGTTTGTCCTGGAAAAGTGCTGCCCTACTTCTGCGTGGCCCCCTCCTTCAGCCACAGAATGTTATTACCAACAATCCCTGTTTATTACCAACAATTCTTGCCTGTTGTTACCAACAACCCTTGTTTGGTTCCACAGCCATCTGGATATTGGTTTTTGAGACATATCATAGCCCCTTATCTTCTGAGATTCTACAGGGATGCTGAACAGGGTCAGGGCCAGCTGCCATCTCTGGGGACCCTCCTGATGGTGGCAGTGGGGCACTACTGCTCTGACTGTCCCACAATGCAGAGGCACTGGAATGCCCTGCACAGAGCCCTGAGGCCCCTCCTGAAGAGGGAGAGCCATTGCATGGTGACAGCTCCAGGTGAGGGCTTGTGTGGCAAGTGCACAAACAACTGCCTGTCCCATGCCACCAAGCAATCCTCCTAGCAACTCACTTCCCTAATTTCCCCTCCAGATCTTCTCAATTTGGTAAATACATTCTTCCTCTAACTCAATTACTGTGCCCAAGAGTTCAACTCATCCAGAGACAAGATCTGGACTGCTCCTGGCAGATCCACTTCACTGACTATGGGTGTGTGGGGTTGAGAGTCCGAGTGCTCTGCCCACGCACAGAAGGGTCATGGGGAGAATTTCTTCCCAAGTACTTCAATTTTGGTCTGTGTTTTCTTCTTCTCGGGACAGATCTGTAGATCTGTCTATAGATCTCTAAAGGTCCATGAGTTCTTTATCCTCAGACCACTGCCTGCTGAAGGCAGGAAACACTGCTGCCTTTGCTGCCCCTTGTGCCTTGGTAGCAAGAGGCATATGATGCTCTTCTTTCTCAAGAGCTCTAGCCAGGGCAGCAGATACTGGCTGAGTGTCTGTGGGACGTGCTGGGGCAAAAGATGTGCTCTGTAAGTTGCCATCTGCCTCTTCTGCTGCCTTTCTGCCCACACTGCTGGGACAACTGGGCCATTCCCGGCAAGCAGTGTGGGAGTCCTGCAAGAACTCTGAGTACAAGGATGTAACCCAGATGGTGTGCAATTTGACATGTTTCCTGTTCTCCTGTGACAATGCTATGTTGTTGTCTTTCCCATGGGAAAGAGGATGGTGTCTGTTTTCTTCCCTCTGCGACAGCCTTTGGTGTCTGTCATCTTTCCACTCTTTCTCCCTCTTGGCCAAGGTCCCTGCCTCAGTCTCTGGTGCTGGCAATATTACCCCCACTGACTCTCCCACTTGTTGCTCACTGAGGGCATGGGCTTCTAGCTGATTGATGAAAGGCTTAGGGGAAAGCAGCAGGGCAAGGCAACTACCTGGCTCTCTGCCCTTGCTCCCTGCTCCATGATTTGAGTTGGGCCTCAATGTGCTGCCCTCTGCAGAAACAGAACAGAAACACAGCAGCAACAGAGTCAAGGTAGAGGCCTTTCCCATGATGCTTAACGTGATGGGGGGGTGATGTCCATATGTTAGGAAGATAAATTACTTGCTGACAGAATTGTCTTGTTAAGGTTTAAAGCTTTCCACCCAGTACCCCTTTCCGTGCAGAACTGTAAAAAATCAAATAACTCCATGTTACTCGAATGGCCTCTTTGTGGATTGGCCTGTTGCACACTGGGTGAAAGAATCTGTTTTGGGACTACAGGATGGACATGGGACCAGTGTTGGTGCCCTGCTGGGGACTGCAGCAGGAAGCTCCTGGAACTAGCTTCAAACTTTGTTAAAGATGTGGGAGAATTGGATCCAAACCATGACAGATAAAACTACAGAGCTGGAAAAGAAACAGAATTGAAACTTCTCAGAGCTTTGATCACCATTTTAGTTCAGGCTGATGTCTAGCAGGTAAATTCTCTCCTAATTAGAAATGGTGTAATCAGCAGTTGTTGTAGGTTTGCTATTTATTTCCTTTTGAACCTTTTTTTTTCTTCTTTCAAAAATCAAACAAGTTTGAGGTATTGTTTTGCTGTTAAAGGCAAAACCTGGCTATCCTCCAAGAGTCAGTCTTCATGTAGCAATTTATCAGCAGGCTGCCAGGTTTAGCATGGCAGCAGAAGATTAGAAAAGAACACAAGGGAATCAGAGAGTAAAGCAAATGTAAAGCTTGTGCAAATTTCAGTTCCCATCCCTATCTAATTTGTAAATGAAGCAAAATATCACATCAAATTATGTTTCAGCAACACTAATATAAATGTATTGTAAAATGGAGAATGTTGACACCTCATATAAAACCAAAGTATTTGCACACTTGCGTTTGAAAACTGTAAATATGGCCATATGGTATAAAGAAATAATCTCAGAAAGAAAAGTAAATTGGTCGTTGGTAGAAGAATGGAATCTCCTTGCATTGGTTTGAAGTTGTGTTTGAATGTATTTCAGTTGTTACACAGGACCTTGGTTCTTTAAACTACCCTTAAAGCAGACATAAATGTTGGGGTTTTTTTAATTTGCATTAATCATAAACATTTTTTTCATATTTTCCTTAATTTTTCTGAAATTATGAAGGGGTTTGAACTTGATCTGAGAGAGAGCCTTGCGTGCTGCACCGTTTTCAAATATATCAAGGAGAAGTTTGTGAAGTACCCCTTTCAGTGTGGGAAAAGAGCATGGCTGATGGCTTCACAGGGGGAGATGTTCTTTGATCCCTGCTGTATTTTCCAACAAGGAGCAGGAGATGGTGTGTTGTGACAGCAGGGTGCAAAAACTCAGTAGGTCAGAAAAAAGACAGACAGATCTGAACTGTGGAGAAATAGGGTGTGTCATAGTTACAGAGACTGGGACTGGTTTATCACTATGAGGATATAACCAAAAACTGTATATTCTATACCTTCTACGTCATTCTTGGTGGGCTGTTAATAATAAATCATTGGTAACAGCTGCCCAGAGCACACCCAGGCCACAATTGATAAGGAAAGAGATCCAGGGAGACATTAACGCCTCCACACTCAGCTAGAGGGGTTCTCCCTGCTAATGGGCCCAGCTGCACTGACACGATAGGCACTTACAACAGCCCACATCATCAAAGGATCCAAAATATCCCAGGACTCAGAGATAAAACACCCATTGTGAAACTACCTGCCCTGGGGAAGGTACTGGGCATTCCCACCTGAACTTGGGGATATATAATCTTTGGGGTTTGAGACTGGGGTACCACCTCATAAGATCCAGAGGGGGAAAAGAACTCCAGCAGGACTACGGCTGCCACTCTTCAGGAGACTGCTACCATTTCTTCAATAGAAGTGTCTTCAACAGGACCATCATCCTGACTACCAGGTTTTTCCTTTCCTTCTGCTCTGGACCCAGAGGCCCCACACAGTGCTCGGCACAGGAGCTAACAAGCACTGTGCTGTCCCTGCCCTGGGGGGCTGAGCTGTACTTTGTTTTTCTGGGTCAAAGAAGTTTTGTTTTCTTGTGTCATTGTATGTATTGTGATCTTTTTAACAAAATTGTAGCTTTGACTTGTGGTCTCTCTAAATTGGGTTCATTTCTCCCGCCAGTCTACTTTTAAACCAGCACAGGGTGGAAAATAATGTTAACATGGACATCTTTTTCCCTCCAGTATGATTATTCCGCTTTCTCTCTAAATCAGGGTTCTTCCCTACAGTGACATCTATGGCTCCAGTTAAATACTATCCCCATGTGTATTTTCCATTCTTTACAGACGGGAAAGACAATACTAATTGAATTTGCAGTAGATATCTAATATTGTATTTTATTGCAGAAAAATGTGCTGCACTGAAAGTGGAGGAAAGGAAATTAACTCCAGAAAGTTGGAGAGCTTTCACATTACCAGCCCTGAGGTCTTTCAGGCATTTAATTTTTTAATTGCCATAAACTAACAAATATAGAAGATCAATCACAATGCAATATATATCTAGTCATAAAGTTAAGCAAGTAATGAAACGATACATATCAAATATGGAAGGGCAGGTGTCAAGGCAGAACTACATTAACATAGGCTAAGGGTCTACATGTGTAAATCTGGAAAGAATTGAAAAGAGAGGCAGCAACCACCAAACAAAGGACAGCTTCTGATCAACAGCCTGCTATATCTTTATCTGAAATTAGATGTTTTAATTTAATTAAGAGCTAAGTAGCATTATTCCTAGTTCAGAAGTTCATCATTAATAAAAAACAATTAAAATGCATCACTCTTGTTAATGTTTTGGGAGACCTGTGAAATCTAGAAGAAAAAAGAAGTGGGCAATATCTTTGTATAAAAACCAGTAATTCTTACTGTGTCATATTGTTCATGCACAGGAAACAAATCTGGAGGTTATAAAGTAATCAAAGGCTGAAATTTGTGGTGCAAAGTTAATGGTAGAACCTCTTCCAGATTATTTATTCCAGATGCTACCAGTGTACAGTGTTAGAAAACCAGGACAGACTGGTAAATTATGTGATGCATAAGATAAATGATCTGACCTTCAACTTTAGGAATTGATTTTTGTCTGTTTCAAGTGCAAGGAATTTGGCAACATAATTCAAACAAAGATGTGCACATCTGAAATGAATACCAATTAATTAAATTAATTTTGTAAGCAATAAAGGCTTTATGACTTTGAGTTTCAGTTACATGTTGAAGATTTTTGACAAATACAATAGTCTAAAAATTACTCGGAAGCGTATTTTTCTTGTGTATTTAACAAATACTGACATTTTGAAAGCAAGAATTACTTGTAATTGTGGAATGATTTAAAAATCAAGTACTTCTATCCTTCCTAAAGAAATCAAGTAAAAATTTTTGAACATTTCTGTAACCATATAGGAAATTAAGTCACTTTTTTGAAAAAAGACTTTTAAATATTGATATGTGTGTATCCTGTCTGAACTGGTTCTGTTCCATCCTAGCAAACAAATTTTTAAACATTGGCACCTATTCAGAACATAGTAACTTTTTTTTTAGAAACCCTATTTAAATATTCACTATATACTCAGTCTTCTGTGTTGCATTTTACTACATCTTGATGTGTGAATTAAAACATTGAAATGTGTTTTAAAAAAGTCCTCCATCTGGAAAAAGGAGATAATATGTGAGACACCAAACAGATTGAGTGCTTTGAATAGGTTTCTGTTTTAGAGCAAATGATTGCATTAGGACTTAGAAAATGATGCAATGCTCTTCAAGAGCAGACAGCTCCTGTGAGGCTTGCAAAACTGTTGTTCTATATGAAGATAATTAAGGCAAAGTGTTGAGGTATGGCTGTGGCATTTTCCTCCTGTATTTAGAAAGATGGTAGAACAAAATTCTAACTTCATACTTTCTATTTATCCGTTCTTATTTCATCTACAGGAACTCCCAGATTCTCTGAAAGAACAGACCTATCTGAAAGAATGGCATGTATACAATACACTGATACAAAACATTCCAGCCTACATTGCATTATTTCAAGATCTGAGCGTACTGGAATTGTCAAAAAATCGAATCAGTCATCTCCCAGTGGAAATTGGTAAGTTGGTTCAAGATATTCAGATACTTATGCCATTTAACTCTCAGGGAAATGAACATCCATGGTTATTCTTATTAATTTACTGATAATTGTCCTTCTTGTTCACAGTGCACAATCCCATCTACATTTTTACAATTCTCTGGCTTTAATTATACTTGCCAAATTGTATGCAAAATCATGTATGTAGAATGGCTCAAACACGTGAAAAAGTTAACGCATTTTTGTTATCTGATTGTAAGGCAGTTATTGCTTGTATAGTGTTTTGTGGTCCTGACAGCTTAAGGAAAATAGAAGTGTTACAGAATTGTAAGCCTCAAAGAAGATGAATTGAAACATATGATTGTGGTAAAAAGAAATCAAAAATATAATCTTGCATAAAATCTGTCTTTTGAATTTTTTAGAGTTCAGTAATCATCTTCATTGAATAAAGTAGTATATCATAGAGTTATTGAATCATAGAATAATTTGCATTGGAAGGGACTTTAAAGATTATCTAGTTTCAACCTTCCTGCCATGGACAAGGATACCTTCCGCTTGAGCATGTTGCTCAAAGCCCCATCCAACTTGGCCTTGAAGACTTCCAGAGATGGGACATTCACAACTTCTCTGGGCAATCTGTGCCAGTGCCTCATCATCCTCACAGTGAAGAATTTCCTCCTAGTATCTAATCTAAATCTACCCAATACGACATCAGACATTTTAGAGAAAAAAATTCTTAATGCTTACGTGCTTTGGCCTTGGCTCTTTTAAGCTACATGCAAGAATTGTAATGTTTGACTCTACTGTTTGTTTGGATCTCACAATATAAAAGGTTGTTTGCCAGATTGTGTTGGTATTGAGAGGGATTTACTGCTCTTACAAGGAAAAATGTTGCTATAACCAGTGATATCTTTGGGAGTTGAAGAAACTGGCTCCACTATGAGTTCATCATTGTTGAGTCCATGCACTCTGAGGTATACTAATACCTCAGCCTTTGAGGAAATCCTGAGCTTTCCCCATGATTGGCAATTCCTTATGTAAGCTAAGAGATAACAGAGTAAACCCTCCAACTCCCTAGTTATCATGGGTTTAACTAAGAAAAACAAGAAGAGGAGATTCCTGAAACACAGAAATCAGTTCTAGAATTTTCTACTATATTCTACTCTTTTTTCTGCTCTATTGGAGTAACACTTATGCTTTTGATTTATTTATTGACATAATATTTTACAAAGAAAATTTTACACAGATATTGAGATATTATGTATTTTATAGTTTCAGTCTGGCACCTAAACACTCTAACAGATCATAAACAAGACATAAGCAGGAGATAATGGACATAAATTGAACACAGCATTGTGATTGCAGAACTTGAGTAGGGCAGTGAGTTTAACACAAATGCCTTCTAAGAGGTAGTCTGGAAGAAAGGGGACATAATATGAAAGAAAGGGGAAAAGATACTAGTTTGCAGCCAGAGGCTACCTAAATCATTAAGCAGAAAGTTTTAAGGGATTGCTGCTTAACAATTGGGGCAGGTAGAGTCAAAGTTTTTTCTTTCTTATAATATTATGCATTGGTAGTGAAAATTATCCCCAGGAAAATATTATTATTAGTGCTATTAAAGGCACAAACATAGATCATAGAATCACAGAATTGTCAAGACTAGAAATGACCTCTAAGATCATCAAGTCCAAGCAGTAACCTAGACCTACCATGTTCATCTCTAAACCATGTCACTAAGTGCCACACCCACAGGTTTTTCTAAAATTTCAAGTGATGGTAATTTCACTGGTTTCCTGGGCAGCCTGTTTCAATGCCTGACCAACCTTTCAGTGGAGAATTTTTTTCTACTATCCAATCTAGACCTTCCCTTGAACAACTTGAGGTAATTTCCTCTTGTCCTGTCATTTGTTACCTGAGAGAAGAGATCAACTCTCACCTTCCTATAATCTCCTTTCAGGTGGTTGTAAAGAGTGATAAGGTCTCCCCTGAGCCTCCTTTACTCCAGGCTAAACACCACTGGTTTTCTCAGCCACTCCTCATAAGGCTTGTGCTCTAGACCCTTCACCAACTCCATTACCCTTTTCTGGGCACACTCCATAACCTCGGTGTCTTGTGATGGGCTGTCATAGTTTAGGAATGGTATTCCCCAATTTAGTGATTCCACTGAAGCACTCCAAACCATGTGCTGCTCACTCACTCCCCCCTCCCCCTTTCTGTCTGCCTGAAGCAGAATGGAAAGGAGAAATGGAGGCACAAAAACTAAAGATTGAGAGTTGAGATTTACTTTTAAAACAGCAGTTTACTGAAAACAGCTACAATATTGGTCACAAAGGAAACTGGGGCTAGGGGCTACCTGGATACTTGCTTCATGCCACATTAACTTGACTGGAAAGGATTCTTACCCCCAGAAAACAACATGAGGTGGTATAGAATAACCTCCAGGTCCTAGCCATGCCTCCTCTCAGCTACTGCAAAAATTAACTCTGTCCTGGCCAGAACCAGGACAGGGCTCCAAAACTGGATACAGGATCTGAGGTGCAGCCTCACCAGTGTCAAGTATAGGGGGACAATCACTTCCCTGGTCCTGCTGGCCACACTGTTTTTGATGCAGACCAGGACTGGCCATACCGTAGACTTTCTTGACCACTTGGGCACACTGCTGGCTCACGTTCAGATGCTGTCAACCAGCACCCTCAGGTCCTTTTCTGCCAGGCAGCTTTCCAGCCAATCTTTCCCAAGCCTGTAGTACTGCATGGAGCTATTGTGACCCAAGGACAGGTCCTGGCTCTTTGTGTTACTGAACCTTATAAAATTCACCTCAGTCCATTGTCACAGCCAGTCCAAATTCCTCTGAACATCCTTCCTATCCTCCAGTAGATTAGTGTTTCCACCCAACTTAGAGTCATCTGTAAACTGACTAAGAGGACACTCAATCCCCTCATCCAGATCAACAACAGAGTTTTTAAACAGGGCTGGCCCAAAAACTAAGCCCTGGGGAATTCCACTGCTGTTTTGGGGTCAAGTAGATTGTTCTAGTATAATGAATTCATGGTGGAGAGTAATGTAGAGACCATATCAGATCTCTCTTGGGAAACAGGGAAGAAAGTTTCAATGTTTCTAGTAGAAATCACTTCTTTAATTTGTGTTAAAATTATGTGATTTCTGCTTGTCAGTAGCTTTTATGTTATTTTCATTTATTCACTTTCCCTCCAGTATGCTTACCCTGCTAGCTTATACCCAAGGTGTTGTTTCCTTCCTTACAATGTTTTTGTTCCTTTTTTTTTTTTAATGTAAATACTTGCCTGGAAGAGCCACAGAATGTTAGAAAACTGCTGTAGGCCCTCCCTCAGACACAGTGTTACAGCACTCACAATCTTAACTGTGAATCCTTTTTCAGAAATTTTTTTTCCAAGATTCATTAAATCTAAGCACTCTTCTGTAGGAACATAGATTTGAACATTAGACACTGCATAATAAAGCTAACAAACTTGCTGAACTGTAGATGCTATTTATACAATAATTCTATATCACAGCAGTAATTGTAGCCTTTCCAGACAAAGACAGATGTTAACTGCTGTAGTTTAAACCAAATAATACAAAAAAGCCATTCAGCTGAACTCAACTATTCAGCACTTTTTTTGCCAAAACTTTCTAAATGTTTTCGGTCTTACTGAATGTCCTGTGTTGATAGACCACCTATTGGTAATGCAGTGGAACTCCCCTTTTTGTTATGACATGAATTTCAGAGAAGTTTCATCTCAATTTGTGTAATACTTTCTTTGTTGACATTTAATAAGGTATTCTTGCAAATGGCTATACTTTTATTTAATGTACTGTATAGGCATACAGAGACAGACACTAATGTGCATTGGATATGCTAATTATTTTCTTAAGACATTATTAGGAAATGTCTTGGATATTTTTAATTTTTTGGATACTACTTCAAAATGAAATCCTTCAGAATTTGGTCAACTTAGCTACTAAATTAGCAGAAGGAAAATAATCAACGTGAGTTTGATTTTGGAGCTCTGCCTAAGCAATTAATAAGGACTGGATGCTAAGTCAGAAAGGTGTCTGGAAAAGTTAAGTGTTTAATTGTTCATCATTTTGTTTTCTGTTTCTGAAACAGCAACAAGTAGGTAAATATCACAGCTAAAATGTACTTGAGTGTAATGGCAGATGATTTATGTTGGCAATGACATGCATCTTGTTGGTTCTTTAATCTTCAGATAGAATTGAAGTGACATTTAGATCCAAAACTCACCCAGCAGAGGCTAACCTGGTGAGCCACGTTAGGACTACTTTTGATTCTCACAAGAAGACTGAAAATTGTGAGAGAACAGGAGGTGATAAGAATACTTTCAGTGAAAAAAACTATTGCTGCAGTAGCAGTTTCTGAACTAAAATGTCTGCAGGAGCTGAAGTTCATGTTCTTGTTTTACTAGATTTAGAAGATAATGCCCCAGTACGAATCAGAGAGAAGTCTTGAATCCATTCTCAGATATTTAAACCCTTTTAATTATAATCACCTATGTACTTGAACAGACCAAATTTGTATCAGAAGACAGATGAGAATAGTTTTAATTTAATTATTTTTGTGTCAAAGTGAATGTTTTAATGGGAGATATGTAAAAAAAAAAAAAAAACAAAAAACCCTACCGAATGAAGCTGTTTTAAAGTGGTCAGGTCTGTTTTGACCAAGAATACCAGAAAAAATCATGAACAGGACTGTAGCTGGAGGATTTTTTCTGTTTCCTCTGTGAGGCTGCAGTTCCGGCTCTGACAACATGGCTGTAATGCAATCACTATGTATAAATCAGTGCCAGCACATTAGTAACTGGTATAACTGAAAATATCCAACAGAATATTATTATCATATTTCTC
>WEIV01006894.1:1512-46865 GCA_013390005.1 Calyptomena viridis
GCAGCCACAGAGTTTGAAGGGAAATCCTGGCATATATTCTCCCTCTCTCCCTCTAGATTTGTGGTAAAGTACTTGAGGCAAAAAAAAAACCATGAAAATTTCTCACATACACACCAAAAATCTTTTTATAGGAGCCACCTGTACCCCACTATTTATATATATTTATGATAAAAAAATACACATAAGCATATATATAAAAATATAACTGTGTTCAAATACTTTTGTATGATAACTGTATAACATTCACCTGTGTTCACATTCAACTGAAACTTGACTTTCAAGAACGTGTGCCATAAAATAAATATTTACTCCCTTTAAACACCCAGTACACACTTATTGTTCAACCAAAGTAGTACAAGTGCAATTGGGCATAACTGTTTTTTACATCTTTCAGGAAGACACTGAAGTCTTATGGAAACATGTAGACTCACTTGCAGGGTTAAAAAAGAGTACTATTTATAGAATCCATAATTCCATTCTTTGTAACTCCTAACAGTTTTATGACTTGTTGGGATGAATGTGTGTCTTTGACACCTGCAGGTATTATGTATTTACATATGCTTATATATTTGTATTTGCGTGCTGAAAATATTTGTGTATTGTAGATTTTTTAGAATATATCTATATTTTTCCCTAATTTTGACTAACTCTTTAAAAATTGCAGTAGGCAATGCACATAATTGTGTGTACAATCAAAATGTTCAGGGACAACTGCATTTTCTATTTTTATTCCAATGGTTAGAGCTGTGAAGGTCCCTTTTAAGATAAATACAATCCATTCTATTTTCTATGAACATAGGAATGAAAGCAATTACACTTTAAAGTCAATGACAATTTAAAAAAATCTATTATCTAATATAGTGTATTTATGAATTCATTAGTCTGTGCTATAACAACGCAACCCTTTCCTGTGGGGATATAAACATGGTTACTGTTGGTACATCTGTAAAGCTATTCTCACAGAGAAAGTTTATGTGATGAAGAATAATACAAATGTGTTTACAGTTTGCTGTTTCCTAGTGTTGCAGGATTTTTCATCTAGCCATACACAAATAAAAGTAAACTAATATCTTAATAATTCTTTTTCACTTAGCTGTAATTCAAGTTCTTCTCTCTGTTCTAATAAGGAGGGTTTGATTGATGAAGGGCTTTCTACAGAGGAATAGTGGTATCTGGGCTTCCCAAACTTTTGCCTTTCTCAAAGACAGATGGTAAATCTGTCAGCAGTAGCATTCTGCATAACAGCAGCCCAGATGCTTTTAAGCTTTCTGTGTGAAGCCTCTCCACCCCTCAGGAGTACCAATAGGCTACTTGCCAGAGAAAGGTCCCCATGGCAATTAACTGCCTCTGAATTCTACTCCAGCTGTCTGGGAAGTCAAATGAAGGCAGCTTGTTTGGTCACACACCATTTAATGTGAAGAGTCTGCTTCTTTATAATTAAAGCAGCCTTCTACATATCAGTCCTGCAGTCTTGAAAACACACACTTATGTGACCTTCATTGTTTGAAATACCAACTTTCCATTTACAGTTCCTTTTATTTTTTATTTAAAGAAAACTATCACTCTAAAGATTATGATTTTGTACCTTTGCTGCATGCATATGTTTGCCATTCACAGATTGTGCAGACACAGTACTTGCTTAGTGCAAATTAAGGATGAAAGGACAAAGAACAATGTGAAAACCTTTTTCACAGTGTTTTAAACTTCATAGCTGAAGGCTTCGCACTTCAGCTTTACTGGATCTCTGGATCCATCCTCCTAGTATGATTGAGAGACAGTGTAAAATTCATTAAAAACTGGAAATTGATGCTAGCAGTTAAAAATTCTGCAAAGGTTGTATTTTTGCCATTTTGAGTTCTCTTTCAAACCACAATCCCCTGTAATCAGTTTATGGCAGAGAGAAGATCCATTGCAAGTTTATGCACTAAATTTTAGAACAAAGATAATGTTATAGTGGAGTCAGTGCTTGAAACATTCATCCAAAAAATGAGTTTTCTATATGTACAAATTTGTATGCTCTATAGGGTCTTCCAAGATGCAAACAAGAAGTAGCTAAAATATAGTGGAGACAAGGTGACAATTTGATAAACAAATTCAGTATAATTCCTTCAAGAACAATAGGAATGTTTTGATTTCATACCAGATGTTTCCATTGCATGAGATTTTACGCACGTTAAGGCCCCTAGAAAAAGAATGTGACTGTTAAAAAATGATGTATTTATTTTAAGCGAGTAAGTATTAGCATTACAGACGTGAACCTTTTAAGATTAAGAAAAGGGTAATGAAGATTGAAAAAAAAAGGGTAATTTCAAAATCAGTGAGCCAGAAGATGTCAAAAATATCACAGCTAGAAAAAGAGAATATAAATTATTCAAATAGAGAGCATTTACAGGAATTAATTTTTTGTAGGAAACAATCAGATAAATAATTCTTCCCTTTCTCAGAATGAAAGGGAAGAGGTTAGCTCTTGAGGCTTATGAGATAATGGTGTGACAGCAGTCATGTAACAGCGATGTTATCAAGGGAAGAACCAGAAAGGAGAGACCTTCGCTGACCTCCCAGGCTCTCTTCTTTTTGTCTGTTCCTGTTAGGATCAGTACAACAGAGGCACTGTTGGGTGTGTTAACTTGGCTGCAACCTAACACTTGTTATGGACCTAGCATTGAAGTTAAAGCTTTGTAGTATAAAATCCAGTGACTGAGGCCTAGGCTTTAGACACAGTGTAAGTGCAGTCTGAGAACTTGTTTGAAAATTAATTTAACAGAGTCTCCACATAAGTGATGGCACAAACATTAATGAACATTAAAAAAAGGACAGATTTTCTGGAATGCATAAATACACTCAACACTGTGACCAGAATTATCTCCTTTGCTTTCAGTAAATCTCTGGTTATTTGCAATGCTGTCACAAACTTGCATATTACTTCATTCACCTAGGCACTATAATAAGTATGGTCTGCTGCCATGGAAATGAGAGGAAAAACAACAAGCAAATCAACTCACAATCACACTTCGGTGTGTACTGATCTTAATGAAATACTGATTTTAGAAGCACAAGCATTTTCTGGTCTGCAACAGTCTGGAAAGTTGTACACCACAAGAAAATTGGAACTGAGATTTCCAAATTACTTTATGAAGTATCTAACCCTTTTCTTTGTCTTACACGCTTTTGCTGATATGGATTCCTAACTTAGAATGCTTGTTATCCACACATAGAAATAGATGTCAAGTGAAAGGAGAGATTAAAAAATAAAAAGAAATTAACTTTTTATCCAATCCATGTAAAGTAGTTAAATCCTATTTATTTAAATGTTAACCCTTATTCTGGTTTTGCAACTGAAGATACAATTTGAAGCTTCTGTAGAAGACAGAAGGAATTCTACATAAAGGACAATTATCTTCATGTTACTGATTAGTTACACTGTAGACATCCATAATGCACTAATTTCACTGAAGTCTCTCATTGGTGATGTCAAAACTGCATCTCCCAATCATGAGAATTTCACCAGATGAAAATTTTAAATTTCAATACTTTAATGAATGGCCATTGAGTTAGTCTGTGATGAGAAAATGGAGCAGAAAGAAAGGGAGGAGGAGAGAAGGCAGACTTATGGTCCACTTGACAGAAGACAGGGTAAACAATAAGGTAAGCATTCAGATTTCAGAAGCTGTAATCTACATTACCCATAATTTGACCTAATCCTTTAAATAAGGGCTCATCTTTACAGAATAAAAAATAGAAATGTGTAACTGACCTTGGTTCAAGTTCCATCTCTAGTAATCTGTAAAAATATTTTCTCCAACATGATTTTTCAGAGTGTAAATCAGCATGGAATACATCCTAATGCTTGCAAAACTTGTAAAGCTTGATATTTTCAAAAAAACAACCCCCCCAAAAAAGCCCAAAAAGCCCCAAAATCCCCACAGTCACTAGAAATCATTATTCTAATTTTATTTGGCTTCTTTTTAAAAGTCATATACTGCATTCTTATTCAAGGCAAAACTCTTTTTTGAGAGGAATTTAATTTACATGCTGTGAAATTAACCAAACCAACAACAGAACATGACCTGAAAGTTGAAGTAAGATTTTGGCAAAGTAGAGAGAGAACACCAAGGATCAAGTAAGACTGGTAATTCTGATTCATGCAGAATTTCAAAATAGTAAAATTTGTTTTAATTCAGGATTGGAGCAAAGACAATAATTTTTCATTCTCCTTGGAACCAACATCTGAACAGTCAGGGACCTGAAAACAAAACTTTGTACTTTCTCTCAGAATGTAAGCAACCAAATATAAAATTAATCCATCCATTTGTCTGACATGCTAGCATCCTACCAGTTTAGCTACTAGAAATAAGCATGTTTTTCTCATGAAATCCATGGTTAAATTTCTAAAAATTAACAAGGACCAAAAAACTATCTACATAACTAATGATGTTATTCAAAGTCTTTGGAGAACATTACATTTTTCAGTATATCACTAGCTATTAGACAACTGATTGGAAATGTGCATGGGTCTGTTTGGTATTTAGGAACATTGATAGTAAGCAGAAAGATTGAATGTGGAAACAGTTTCTTTAAAAATCAGACATAGAAGAAACTGATTAGACCAGCTATCCTATGGTCCAGCCCAACACAGGTGTTCATTATGGTATTAGATCAAATTTTCTTTAAAGAAACCAGTAGGTACATTATTTTAAAAGGTTGGTTTTTTCTTTTTTTTTTTTTTTCCCCAATAGCAAAGAGTAGCAAAAAGTGATATGTAATTCTATCTGAATGCTGACCTGATCTATTAATAGAGTATTTTAATAGTATTATTTAATAGAGTAATTTATTGAATAGAGTATTTTAATGAATTATTTACACAAATTCAACATACACGCCGAATTCAGACTTCCCCCTCCCGTATTCGATTAAAGACCATCATATTTTGATAATGTAAGAATAGTTCTGAAGGTTTCCAATCTACTTTTAGTTAATTATTTACGGTGTTAATATATTGCTTAAAGATTACAGATTGCTCCTAAATAATGTTTCTGCTTGTTGCATGCAATGACAATTGGAAAATTGCTCTGTCGTTATGATTTAACATGTTAGTTTATAAACTAAGGTTCACAAATTACACAGCTGAAAGAAACACGTGGTCAAGACATGTGGCTAAATCATTAAGCTACCTTAGGAAATGTTTTAAATAATTTTTATTGATTAATTGGCCAGACCTTAAGTGAGGTAAGTCAAAGTAATGTTAATCACTTCAATGTAGCTATGTCTTCTCATAGAGAGGAAAAGGAACTTCTCCTGGAAAAGTCATGGCGTTTTCCCCCATTCCCCAATGTAGGTCCTCAGCTGGAGTATTTCATCCATTTTGGACAGTCATGTTATGTGCTGAAATGCAGTCTGGGGGAATAAAAACAATCAACCAAACAACAACAACCACAATAAGAAAGATCAAATATTGTCCAATAAAATAAATGAACATACATATTTATCTTAAAGAAGAAACATCTACAGTTTAAAAAATGCAGCTTGAAATATCATAGAAGTAGTGTTTATCATGTACAAAAGGAAACAATAGGTTTAATTGCAAAAAAAACCTGATAGATTGACCATTAAAAAAGGTTTTCTGAAAGCCTAAAAGTAAGAAGAGTAAAGCATGAGGAAAGTCGACTGAGTGACTCTGAAGTATATGTCACCGACAGTTTTGAAAAGGAATTAGGTAAATATGCACTCAAAGTCATATAAACATGAAGAATCCTGTGTTGTATCAAAAGAGTGGTTGAAGTGACCTTGCAGTGATCCTTCCAAGATCTTCCGTCTTTCTAGTATTACTGTTCTTATTTAGACATCTACTCTCAGAAGCTAGTTTGATTGATTGAACTGAAAGAAACATTTTTCTCCCAATTCACACAGACATAAGTACGGACAGCAGATTTTCAGAGAAGTTCTCCTGCAATCTGGCCTTTGTTAACTATAAAGGAAAAAGGCATAGGAAGGGTAAAACATAAATAAGCCATATATCAGAAGAAGCCGCACAATATTGCTAAGGTGAACATTGGCAAACACCATGAACCTGAGAAAACCATCCCTTGCCCTGTTACATCCTTCTTAGATACTGAGTTTGTAGTGAATTCAAATGCCTCTTGGTCCTTTGCTGGGCACCACTAAGAGACTCTGGCTCTAACTTCTTTGTACCCTTCTTTTGCATATTTATTTATATTGATAAAATCTCCCCTAAAATGGGTTAAAGAGTCCCAGCTCTCTGAATCTTTTCTTATAGGAGAAAAGCTCCAGTCCCTTAATCATCTTTGTGGCCCTTCATAGGTCTCTCTCCTGTATCTCTAGATCTCTGGTACTAAGGTGACCATAATTAGATACAGTACTCCAGGTGTGGCCTCACCAGCAGGTTGACACCTACTGACAATACTTTGCCTAAGCAGGCCAGGATACCATTAGCCACCTTTCACATAAGGGCACAGTGTTGACTCATGTTCAACCTGGTGTCCACCACAACTCCCAGGTATTGGAAGAGGTTGATTACCGAGTGAAGAGATTAGCCAATTGCTCTGAAATAGGAGCCAAACCTTAGAAGTGAGAACCACTTTGGGTGTAACTTAACCACTTAATTACTGTTTTCCATATATGGTTAAATTGTGTTTGCAGAAATGTATAAGAAACCCTGGTTGAAAATAATAAACATCTTTGGCTTAAGTCTTTGAGACTATGTAGTGCCAGAGTGCATGAACCCATAATGCCACACTCAGGTCCTTTACTTCAAAGGGTCTTTTACACGCAGTGACCCCCAAGGATATTTTGATGCATGGGGTTATTTCTTCCCCAATCCTAGACTTTGTACTTCCCCTGCCAGCCCATCTGTCCGTTCTGTTGAGGTCTCTCTGGGTGGCAGCATAATCCTCTAGTGTTGCAGCCACTCCTCCCAGTTTTGTGTCATCAGCAAGCTTGCTGAGGTGTGCCCTGTGTCCCATCATCCAGACCATTAATGAAGATATTGAACAAGACTGGACCCAGTATTGTCCCCTGAGTTACATGACTAGTTGCTAGCATTCAGCTATATGCCACTGATCACCATCCTTTGGTCCCAGCCACTTGGCCGGCTTTCAATCTGTCTCACCATCTGTACATCCAGCCCATACATCAACAGCTTCTCTATAAATCATTTATGGGAGACAGTATCAAAAGCCTTACTGCAGTCCAAGAGGACAATATCCACTGCTTTCCCTTCACGTACTTGTCCAGTGAATTTTTAGTATTTACACTGCTGTTTGCATTGGGTATAATTTGCTGTTCTGCTAAGTCACAGGAAACCCTCAAAGTTGCAACCACTTCTCACAGGCTGTGTACACTTCTCATCTTGTAAACTCTCCAAAATATGTTCACTCTTTCAGACTCATCCAGTTTTGGATCTGTGCATGACGGAAACAATGTGTACTCCATTTACTGAAGAAATGGCAACTACATTGAAGACATTTTTGCAGCAAAGCTCTGTGGCCTTGTTTCCACTCCTTGTGGTTTCACATACTTTACAATACTGGCTGATTTTTTGCTGACCTACAGCTACCACACTGTGTCACTGACACCACTGAATCAGATGACATTTGATCTACTGATTAAATAAATCTGGCATAGAGGGTCATACAGTAGAGATTACAGTATAGCAGTATGGCCGTGGGCTGTATGACCCGCTGGGGTCCACTGCAAGATGTACTCCCTATCCCTGACTCTCACTGCCAACCGGCTCTGGCACACAGCTCTCTGTGCTGGCTTCCCTTGCCACATGACAATGCTTCTGCAGACTTTGACTAAAATATGTTCCTTGAGGAAGTGTACCACTGAGAAGGCAGACTATTAAAGAGTGAGCATTTGTGGTGCATCCTTGAGAGACATAAACTCGTGCCTAATGAAAATAAATCTTCTAGAATAATTCTTCTATATTCACAGTAAGTTAGGCCTATAAGTGATTTGTTGTTGTGCTATAGTAAAATTCTATATGAATCGTTTGTTAAACTGCTTAAGTTAAGCTATTGATTAAGTGCCGTTGTGTTTAAGTACTATTAAACATCTAAGCCTAAACTGTTGGTCAAGTCTGGGGCTCAATTTAGCAAGGGGGTCTACTCTGAACCTTGTCACTGAATGAGAGAGTCTTCCTTATTCTTTTTTATCCTCATGCTTTTCTACCTTACTCTTTCTCCTCTTGTATCCCCAGCCTCCTTACAGATAACTTTTGGATTGGTTTTGGTTTTTGATTTTAGTTTTCTTTTTCTCTATGTGCTTTAACCACTTGGTAAGTAGAAGAGTGAATATTGCCAAGGAACGTTGCTGCGCTTTTGCTTTTATATTAAAACTCCTTTTGTTGATACCTTTGCCAGTGATTCTTTAGGCAACCTTAAAAAACTCATTGGTGACAGCATTAATCAGAAATATTCTGCATGTGATTGCGTGAATATTGGTATTCTTATTCATAATACAGTAGTACTTAGGAGCTTTCAATTTGTCAGCTAGAACTCTACCACATAGCAGATGATAGTCTTATTCTGTGGGAGAAAAAGTGTAAAACAAAAAGGGGAAAAAAAGGAGGAAATAATATAAAATGAAAAATAAAAAATAAGGAAGAGGAAGATGAGAAAAAGTAAATAAAAAGGAACAGTAAAAAAAAGAGAAAAAAGAGGAAAGAGGCTTATTTCATTGTAACTGATAACGTCTAAATAAATCAATATATTTTTTTCTTAAAGGAAAAATTGTTCAAATGCCACAAAAAAACCTTTTCTGAATTTTCTCTGCTCTGTCTTTGTGAAAGCTGCCTTTACCATAGCACAAAAAGGCAAATCTCCATCTCAGTAACATTTAATATACTATTGCACACTGTATAGCAGAGAATTAATTTTGTTTTGGTAAGAAGCATCCTGGCATTCAGCCTTTGCAAATTAAGGTCTTTATGACACATGTAAGAAGAGAAGACAGTCACTACATAAAATAATGTACAGAGAAAACATTTATAACTACAAGATTTCTAAGTACAATTTTACCTGTAGTTGTAACCTGTTATTTGATAACTATAATCCACAGAATACTGTCACTGAAATTTCAATTTGCATCAGGGAAAAAAAAACCAAACCATCAGAATGAGATTTTCATTCTTCCTGGATTAAGAGAAGCAGTTTCAAAATAAATATTTCTGCTGATATTCATATCCCTGTCCCTTAATTAAATTTTCTGTTGGCCAGAAAGGACATCACACTCAAAGTTATGAAAAATAAGATGTAAAAAAAGATCAAGTTTCATCCATTAACATTAATCTCTAAGCACTGGAATTTAGTCTGAATCTTTCACACACCAGATTGTACCATGCCTACCTTTCAGATATTTCATCACTGTTTCCAGTACTCTATGTAGTGAGAAAACAAATACCAGAATAGAAGACCCCAGGATCTAAATCAGCGTAGCACTTCATAAATATTTAATTCACAGATGTGTTTCCTTGAAAAGGTGAAGTAAAATATCTGTAAGAAAGCCAACTGGTTTCTCCTGTGCCATCCCAGACATTTGAAAATTCTCTTGCAGCAGGAGACTAGGACTGAGTAAAACACATAGTAGTACCGTGAAAGATGCACAATGAGACAGAGACATCAGTAAAGTGAATTCAAAGCTGAGATAATAGTAGTATTTCCTTCATAAAGGACTGATTTCTAAGAAAACAGTTCTTTTCTATAACACACAAGATCTCCCTTTCTCTTTTAAACTTGCAACTGTTTTATTTCAAACTGTTTTCATAGGACAAAATTTACTGTAAATTCCCTCAGCAGTAGGGCAGGGTTTTTCAAAATGCAATCTTGAAAGTGATTATTTAATTCTCTGTTCACTATGCCTCAGTGATTCCAATATTAAAACTGCTAGCAATGAATATTAAAAAACACCCGTCTGTCAACCACAAAAGTTCAACCTGAAAGTCATCCTGTTTCCTTCCTTTAATAGATTAATAAAGATTTTGCAGATCAAATTATACCTCAATTACAAAAGTGTAGCTTCATTGTCTTCTGATTATATTTTTTAATGACACTTGTGGCATCCCCTTGCATGCGTAATCTTAGGTAAGTCACTGGAATCTGCTTGACCTTGTCCTAGCTAGTTCTCTAAAACAGATTGCATCATGCTCCTCTTTTTTAATATTTCACAACAGTTAATGCAGAGGAAAATAATTTTAGAAATCCTACATTTTTTGTGACTACTATGCTGGTTTTGGCAGAAGTAGAGTGTATTTTTTACATAGTAGCTAGTATGGGGTTACATTTTGTATTTGTGATGAAAGCAGTATTGATAATTCCAAGATGTTTTCATCATTGCTGAGTGGTGTTCACACAGAGCCAAGGTCTTTTCTGCCCCTCACCTCAGAGAGGAGGCTGAGGGTGCACAAGGAGTTGGCACGGGTTACAGCCAGGGTAGCTGACCCCACTGACCAATGGTCCATACCATATGGTGTCTTGCTCAGCATATAAAGTTGGTAGAAGAATGAGGGAGGAGGGGACATTCAGAGTGTCATCATTCAGAGTGATGGGATTTGTCTCCCAAAGTCACCACAATGCATAGTGAAGCCCTGCTTTCCTGGAGGTGGCTGAACACCTGCCTGCCCATGGGAAGTGGTCAATTCCTTTGTTTTACTGGAACACACAGGTTTTATTTTATTTATTAAACTGTCTTTATCTCAACCCATGAGTTTTCAGTTTCACACTTTAGATTCCCCCATCCCACCAGGGGGAGTGAGCAAGTGGCTGTGTGGGGCTGAGTTGCTGGTTGAGATTAAACCACAACACAATTCTTAGTAGAGAACACCCTCTGAAGAAGCATATGTCTGTTTGTCAGAATAATAATAGAAGTCTTGTACTTAATGGCAGTATACCCTGAAAGTCAGCAGACTTCAGGGTAAAAAAAACCCTGCTGCAGATATTTGAAATTGAATTTGCATAATAATGTATGTTCACATGAAGGAGCAGCTTCATGCACAAGTACAAACTTGCATGTCCACTTACTGTAGATATAGAGCTACAGTATGAAACCTAAGATAGTAAGGTGTCCTTCAGCAACAAATTTTAGCCTGTGATCATGCTTAAGTATTTGGGCTATTTCTGTTCCAGTGAGGAAGCTATTAGAAATTTGTGACCCAAATGATGGTTTTAAAAGATATTTTGGTGCATAAAGGTGAAGACAGGTTTCTAATAAATTGGGGGTTTTTAATGTTTCAGTTCCAAATTTCCATTGGAATCAATTACTAAGACTAAGCTCTTAAATACTTTTTAGAACACATTTGCTCTAAATTTGTCTTTGATCACTTCTGCTCTTCAGCATCTATACTTCATTCATTTTTAATAAGATTTTCCTCATAATCTAATTGCAATAAAATAATTTATGGAAAAGTCATACATGCCTAAGGGAAGGGTTGGTTTAAAACCCTTTGGAAGAGGAAACATCTTTGTAGTCAATAATTAGAACATTTAAGTGCCATAGCAACAAAAACGTCTTTCCCAGAATAGTGCTAGAGAGCTGTCCTAAGGGAGGTAGTTGTGCACATAAATTGTTCAACATAACTGCAACATTGCATTTAGTTGAATGAATTAGTTTAGCTGGATTAGTGCATCATACCCTCATACATGTTGTTCATATGTTGCTGCTTATCCTTACATGTTTCCCTTAAATTCATATTGGTTGGATTTTAATGTAATTTGGAATACTACAAAAGTAACAAAATAATGATTGGACTGTCAAAGGACATAGACTTAATATTCTAAGCAATAACATTTATAACCCTACTTGAATGCTTTCATGCAGAAGAAACCTCCCTTTCTTTCAGATCAGTACTCTAAAATTTCATTATACAATCCTATTAGCATGAATGAAATGAGGAATAAAAAGGTTTATAAAAACAATCACTGTATAAAATGAAAGAAATATAGAAGGTGAACATTTGTTTTCAAAAACACTGTTTCAAATAGCTTATTTTTTTACTGTTGCTGGTCAAAACCTTCTCATTAAAGACTTTCTTTTTAAGGAAACAGTGGAAAGAAGTTTGCGGGATGGCTTTTTTTAAGATAATACTTTCTGGGGTTTTTTCTTCTGAAACAAGGAGTTGGAATCATTCTTGATTCTCTTGGTACCTAAAATGCAGGTAGTCAAAATAACTCAAGGGTTAAAAAGTAATACACTCCTTATTCACGAGGTTGGGTGCCCCCAGAAGTAAATGCCACATGGAGCACGAGTTACATAAGTTCTACAATTTTGATACAATTATCTAGTTAGAGTATCTAACCATTGCATCATTGTTTACTCTCCTTTCTCCAGTTGTCCCTCACATTGTCACACCTACAATATGCCTTTTATCTTGTGTCTGGAGTCTTGAACTGACCCTGTCTTCTTCCTATCTTCATCTTCCTCATTCAGCCTTTTGGTCCTTTGACATGCTACCAGGCCTTTGGAACATCTTCGTGGCTGCTGGACCAGCTTTGGCTGGCTTTGCTAGATGTTATGGCTCCTCTTCAGTAAAATCTTCAAAAACAACTGGGGTCCTCTATCTTGGCTAACATTTCTGTCTCATACAAAACTCTTAGCAGAAGTGAAAACTAGTGAAAACTGCATAAACAATACTTTAGAAAACTTGTACAAAATTAGTAGAGAACTATATAATATAAGCTTCATGAGATCACTCTTGGCCTCTCTTTCAGCACTAGTGAATGTGTAGAACAAGAATAAGATAAATTCTAAGTATACTCAGAATACAGATCCCAATTTTTTCTCCAATGATAAGATAATCTGAAATCTGCTGTTACTCAGAAGAAGAAGAATGATCAGATTGAATTAATTAAAAAAAATCTTTATAGCTATCCTGAAGGGCTAAAGAAAGTTGTAACCTGAAAACCACATTCATAGAAAAAACATTTATTTCAAATATGGGGTTTTATAAAAAATCCATATGTGCGTGTATTAATTTTAAGGTGGATCAGTTTAAAATTGGAGTCTAAATGATTTCATATAGATAAGTGGTAGTATAAAGCATATGGAAAATAAATTAAGAATCAAAAAACTGTTTTGTATGTTTCCCAAAAAACCTTCAATTATAATATCTGTAAGAGTAAGTTGAAGTTTACAGTCTTAAGCAATTAATTCTATTGTTCAGATTTCTTTGGAATACCTCCATTGTCATTATGTGTCATTCCATCTGCCAGCTACTCCAACACAAGTGTTAGGTTTCTGCTTTAGTAGGTCTCAAACTCATCATTTTAAATATCCTGTCAGCTTTAAATGTCTCTGAAAGTCTAATTTGCTGTCTCTGAATTTGTTTTGCCTCATGCCATAAAATCACAGCTATATCATATAATGAAGCCTTAAGTCTAGCTAAAGGCAGCTATAAATGTGACATGGATTAATCAGAATGAAGTGACTTCATTTAGAAAACCATTTTGTTAAACTTGGTTTACACAAACAAAACAAATACTAATCAGGAAAGAAATTCACATAAAGATATTTTATGCCTTTAATGGATGAAATAGTGCATACAAACAACCTCTGCTGCATTGAAAATGGCTCTGATCTGAACATCCAGTCAGTAGTTCTCTTTCAAATAGTCTTTTCTACACAAAGTATTGAAAGCATAAATTCTGGTAGGATAGGAGTATTTTATTTTAAGAAGACATTTCCAAAGGGTTGAACTTGCCTATATGTTGCCTTACTGTACTTAAACTATTATATCTACTCTTCACTTGCAATCACAGAATGGTTTGGTTTGTAAAGGACCTTAAAGTTCATTCAGTTCAAACCCCCTCTTCACCATGGACAGGGACACCTTCCACTAGATCAAGTTGTCCAAAGGCCCAGCCAACCTGATGCTGAAGGCTGCCAGAGATGAAGCATCCACAACTTCTCTGGGAAACCTGTTTTAGAGCTTCATCATTCTCACAGTGAAGAATTTCTTCCTTATATCTAATCTAAACCCACTCACAGTTTAAAACCATTTGCCAGCTTAAAGTGTTTGTCTTGACCTTCACTACCATTATAGAGAAACAACTGTCATAGTTTTCTTGCTGTGCACTAATTGTGAATGAAGGTAACTTGATATGAAGAATACTCATGGAATTTGATTAAAATAACCAGCATTTTAAATTCATGCAGAAGGATAGAAGCAGGTACGGGCATAAACTTTCTGTCTCTTAACTCTTAAATCATCATTCACTTGCTGCTATTAAATTTTTTCAGCACACAAATTGCATATTACATCCTAAAAATTTCCTAACCCAGTCTCCAAACCAAAATTATTCAGGTGATCTTGGTGAAAATGAATTATTAAGAAAAAAAAGTTGGTCTTGGAAAAGTAATGGTGGATTTAGTTCTCAAGTCATGTGCTTAGAAGATTTTACCTAAAATTTATTAAAATAAAGTGCCCCAAAATGCAATCACTCATCACAAAAAACCCCCCAAAAATGTTATTTGAAGGTACATGACAAAAACAGTTCTCTTTCCATCTCTCTCTCTTCTCCTCCTAAGTACTACAATGTGTTAAAATGTTATATGACTTGAAAAAAAAATGCTCACAAAACCATCTGCAGCTTCTGAGAAGAAAAGGACTCATTTGACTTGCTGCCATATTTGATACCCAGAATAAATCAGTGATTCTCATCATTATACAAGTAAGATAGCACCAGGAAGTTGTGAGGTAAAAAAACTTCTAAAATAACTTTTTTTTTTAAAAAAAAAACTTTTTCAAAATAACTTTTTTCTCAAAGAAAGAAAAGCTTTAGCAGAGATTTTTAGATGACAAATAGGAATTGAAAAGGGCTATGTAAGTCCTATACATGTAACAGAAGACAACAAATGAAATATTGCAACCATCTTGACTCAAGAGGAAAGATGAGACTGAGTTTTGAAATTTTATTCATGGATTTCTGGAATGCTACCAAATGTAGTGCAGTCAATAGGACACCTCTACAGCTTCAAAGAGGTGTTCAAATGCAAATTCACATTCATATATCATGACCACATATTTCAAATTGAAACAAGCCCAATACTTGAGCTTTCTCTCCCATGTTTGGACATGATACACAGTGAATAAATAGTCAGTGATTAATGGAGAAAATTAAGTTTCTCCAAGCTGTTAAATGAAAGAATGAAAGTCTATTTACTCTTGCATATTCCAGAATCATTTTCTGATTGCTGTTTTATCAGTTCATAAAGTCTTTGACCCAGCTGTCTATCATCCTCTCCATGCTTCTAACAAAAGAAAACAAATGACCAGGAAATATTGCAAGCTACTAATTTATGTTTTTCAGCCTATCTTTTTGCAGATATTGCAAAAAGTGTCCTCACCGTAAATTTTAAAATTGCCTTTGAATCATTCAGTATAGTCTCCATCAGAAATGTTACACTTCCAGAGGAAACTAAAGAAAATATTTCTCCCTGTCCCTAATTATTCAATGAGTTGTGCTCTGCAACTTGATGGATAGCCCTTAAAATTTTATACTAGAATTACTGGGAGAATGCTTTTCTCATTTACGTGATGTTGGAATATGGTTTTTAAATTACTAGGCTCTATGCTTATCTTGTGTTAATGAGCTCCACACAGTAACTCCCCATGTAAAACTTGGCCTTTCTCTACATTTTAAAATTGTCTAATGACACTGCAACTCACAGATGAACACAGATATCATGTTGCCTACCATGAGATGTCTACAATAAATAAAAGTATTTCATTAATGAGTTACTTTATTAATTATTTGCATTAATATTATATGTTTTTACTATTATATCTTCTCTATTATGAAGAAATTATTGCCTTTTAATGCTGTCTAAAGCATTTCAAAATATATGTTCTGACATTTTCTCTATTATGCATTTGAAGGAGAAATCAGTATGCTCAGATCAGCCCACCCACGTACAACAGTGTTTTTATTGTCACTCTGCTTGGGAGTACAATAGTTGTATTGTATGTCCCAGCTCACCTGCTGCTGTTCACCAGAACAATAACCAGAAATCCTTTGTCCTACTGCTGAAGTGATGATCCAGGTGCATGAATACGCAAAAGGTATTTGAGAATGGTGCAGAATAAGCATCATGCAGGCTGTGACAGCAATGGTAACAATTCTTATATTGCCTTACAAAGTTAATAAATTATACCTAAAAATGAGTGGCTTGTTCAATTTCCCTGTCTCTTAATTTTCAGAAACTCTAATCATATTACCATCACTCTTTATATCTAGAGTTGATGTTCGTGTTAATACCTAGCTGACACTTCAGTGCTAGACTAAGACAAACAGACCATGGCATGGTTAATTATCAAAATAGTATCTTTTTAGTAACTGTAATTTAGGAATTTCTTGTGAAGTTCATTAACTAATGCTTGCAAGATGCTTACATTTCTTAGCAAGAAAGTATTATAGGCATCCATCTTGCACATGGATACAGACATGCATGTAAAAATTATGTTTATGGATAAGTTTCCCTAACCATGTTGACACCTATTTTTAAAGCAGCTTTTGTTTGTTTACACATTTAAAAGTATTCCAGATATTAATAATTCAGAATGAACTGCTTTCTGTCGCACAATGTTTCTTAAAAGGTTGAACAAATCCATGCTGCAAAGAGTAGAGATTCAAATTTCAGCAACTGTATTAAAACTATTTGAGGGATATTCCTCTGCCATTCGCTTGATAATCCACCCACCGTAGCCTGGAAAAGGTACAATCCTCTGACAAACTGTAGTTGTCACATATTCCACACCAACTACATCTACTCTAGCATTTTGACTGTGAAGTTATGTGGTTTTGAGGCAAATCATCCACTCTTACTACAGGGCAGTCAAATTTACAGTTTACTTTTTGTACTTATGAACTGGTTTCGTACCTGGGAAAACTCAATCAGAAGTTCCCATGCAGATATACACCAACTGTGCTCAAAACTCTGATGGGTATATAAGCATTCAAGCAAAAAACTGGTTCATTGAACAGCTTCAAAACAACCCATGAAGAGATATTCAGTGGGTGGAGATATTCCATTTGATGTCAAACCTTATGTCTGCCTGCACTGGTTACCTGTGTAAGGTCTGTCTGAGCTCAGATTGCTTGTATCAAGTGACTAAGAACAAATTAGTTCTTAATAATATACCTATACATAGATATGACCATAATACAGCCTAGACTTTGGGAATTAAGTTCTCTAAACTTCTGACATCTATCTCTTCTTTTTCTTCTGACATCTCTCTCTCCTTTTTTTCTCGTCTCCTGAGTTTTCTGGTTCATCTAATTTATAACTTGCCAGTAGGTGGAATTAAGTATTTAGAATGTCAAAAAATTTATCTTAGTTTGCTCAATTACTCAGATTTGTCTATCTTACATTTTGGTCACCTCATATACTCTTTTCTTTAAATACATCATCTCAGTTTTAGTGATTTTCATGCATATTATGGGTTTGGAAGATGAGTGCTGGGCTTGTGGACAGATATCAAAGAATCGAACCAGTAAAGAAGAAAAAATTTGGATTATAAATAGGTAGGAAAAAAGTAATTTTAAATATTTTAAAAGAAAAATACAAAATAATAAAATCAATCTAAATATAATCTCCCTCATTAATCTTGCACTGACAATACACAATGAATTCCCTGAGAGTTAAATAATAGTTTTAACTTACTGCATTATTCAGTTCTTAAAAATGTTTGTGAAGCTTCTTTTTTAGACATCTTACTTCCAAAGTTGATACTGCAGGCATTAGTAGAAAACATTGCAAACCATTTTAGGGAGTATGAGCACAAGAAAAACAGGCTACCAAGAACATTAAAGAGTTTTAAAAGCAGAAGTACAAAAGGAAAAAATAGAAAAAAACTCCACATTACTTACAGTTTTAGATAAATCAGGACCACTCAAACTGATTGACTATATGAAACAAGTCACAATAATAAAATAATACAAATTATGTAGGTGTGAACCCTCTTAGTTCCTTAGTACCTCTTAGGTACTGTTGATCTCTCACTTATATTCCATCTCTAAATTACAATGACAATTTGAGCTGGCAAGTATTTGCAGTGTAACTGTCAGATTTTTAAAAGCTTTAGTAGATAGGAGATACCACGCTTTCTCACAGTTAAGTATTCTGGCAGTAACTTTCAAGAAACTTTTGGCAACAAGCTACATTATTTTCTTACACTGGTATACATTTCTTAGTAGCCTGCATTCATTAGTTTGATAAATTGAGTCAGAAGTGTCCTGACAGTCTGTTTCTTTGGATTTACTAAAAGTCAAGCCTAGTACCATTAACCTAGAATGAACATTTTTAGTACACGTATTAATTTTCCTGGTAATTAATATTATTCTTTAACCTGTAGATTTTAGCATTCCAGATAGGTATGGAATCCCTGGCATAAAAGTTATTATGTCGGATACATGCTTTCCAACTGTATTTTTTGCACTGTTTATAGAAAAAAATGTGTTTTGAGTCAAATGGTGAATCAGATTTTCAGAAAAAGACTTTTTCAATCACATTGATAGACAAATTATTTGTTATTATAATTAAAAAAACTACTTTAGACAGAATTTTATATAAAATTTCCATAGAGCAAAATCACTTTCAGTAAAAAAATATTGTATTGATTAAACTGTTTTACCATTATAAATTGCATTTCTATTTACTGATGTATGCAGCTGAATTATTTAGTGAGATGTCTATTGCATTATGTTCACATGACTCTCTGAAGATCACTGAATATTATTGAGTGGCATGGTATATTTTTCCAGTATACATATAGCTGTTCAGATACACTTAATTCTCTGAGCTTCAATGAAGAACAGAAATGATAACTCTAGGAATTCATGTCCAGTTGTTTTTTGAGTATTCCAAACAGTCATGCAAACCAAACAGCCTGACAGTCATCTGAATAGTGTGATCCCTCCAAGGGTAGTCTTAGCACAAGCTGGCAAGTGTCATGTCTGTGGCTCTCCAGGCTGGCCTTGTGCAGACTGCCTCAGAGCTTCAGCCAGCTTCAGGGGAGCTTCGCCAGCAACGCCTCCATGCATTCTAGTTTTGGAGAAAGAGAACTGAGTGCTGTAAATATAATTTCCCCCAACAAGCCATTCCTGGCAGTGATAGTTTAACATGTCCTTACCTCAAAGTCTGGGATTAAAGATCAACCTTAACTGCATGCCATATTTACATATCTGCTGTCTCGCTTAAGTCTGAACCTATTTTTCTGTTCGCTATCAAGTTACTGTTCTATAATTATTCATGTTGCAGTGCTGTCTGCTTTAATATTTTCCCCTGATGTTAAGCTATTGTTTCATTCGCTGGCTGTTCTGGATATCTTGTTCTCTCTTAGTCAGTGGACCTGTGAGCCAAATTCAGAAGTGATATGTAAGGTGCTGTAAGATAGATTACGTAATATTCACTTGAATTCTCTCAGTATTTCATACTCTGCTCTTTATAATGTGAAAGGCAATGTAACACAATATAACTCTCATACAAAGAAGTCGAAAGGAGTTGGGTAAGCTAAAGCATCTCCTTCAATAAATTATGCTTTCTCCTAACTGTTTATTATATGAGCTAACTTTGATTTAAGTACAGGAGGTCTGAAGGAGAGAGTAAGGTAATAGACACATATCTGAGGTAATTCCATTAGTTGTGGTTGCATTGGCAAGTTCATAGATAAACCATGTAAAAGTATAGGCTCTGTGTGGGCTAGTTCAGTTCGTATGCAGTTTAGCTATGTTAATTGCAGGTCTACCCGGCTCCATGTATTTATGAAGACATTATGCTCTCAAGTAAGCAGAATCAAGTCATCCAAGAACCAGTTCTTATGGGAAATACAAATGAGATGCCCGCTGACTCATGCTGACTGAAAGAAGGAGGAGTATATGAAAAAACCACTGAACTTTCTGGATTGTTTCCATTAATTCAATATGTCATCTTCTAAATAAACAAAACAGAGTTGACTATAAGACATTCTGTCTGCATTACTCCTCACTTTTATCTTGTGCATCACATCTGAATTCAACTCTGTGCCTTCAACTGAACTCCATCCATATGTTAGAGAAAACACTTCGATGGCAATCTTGCCCATTAGGTAAAATAAAACATCCTCTGTTTAAAATTAATTTTGCTTTTAAAATATTTTTTTTGTCCTAAAAGAAAAATATTTATTTTCTTCAGTGGTCTAAGCGAACTAGTCCAAATTGTGAGGGTCAAGAAGGTATTCTGGTACACAGTGGCTGGTGACAGAGAGAGAACAAGAGGTGATCAGGGTGTCCAAAAGCTCTGGATAAAATACAGAAATAAATAAAAGTAAATACATTGGGAAGGAACAGTAGGAACAAACTGGGAACATGAAGGCTGGGGAAAAAAATGAGGTGGATAGTTTCTCTGAAGCATATTGTTATTGCCTCTGCTGAGAAAAAAAGTGAGAGCTCAAAGAAAATGGCTAGGTACCTCCTGCTTTAAAAGTTATTAGAGGGAGTACCAGTAAAAAGGAATCTGATTTTTAAAAAGGGCAAGTTTGCAAGGGTGAGTTTCTGCAGGCTCTCACTACTTTAATGATTCAATACTGTCTGAATATTTCCCCCAGGTATTCATTGCCTTTCATGATGCTTCATTCTGACAACTCACATTATACTGCAGAGTAACTTATGGGAACTGAAGTTTATATTAATAGGCTTTCCATGTTCATTTTTCCAGAAAGTGGATGTGTTTGCAATAGACCCTTTGCACTCTATCCTCTTTGTCGTAAGAAGATTGCAAATTGTGTCTTGATAAATTCTAGCCCTGCTGTGGAATTTTCAGCAAAAAAATATTTCAGTGTTGCCGATACAATCATATTATTAAAGAATGGATAATGAAAAAGAAATGGTACCCTAGATCTATGCAAATTCTCTCTGTTTGAGAACTTTGTACCATATATATATATATACTCATAGAAATTAATGAGCCATCCCTTTTTTTCTCTTGAATATAGAAATATTTGAATGCAAAAGTTATTTTATGTCTAAATTAATCTCTATTTTCTGTGCTAGTAAATTTTCGCTCCATGATACAGAGACCTCCTGCAATACTTACCTTGCACAAGCATCACTGCCTAATTTGGAATTATTTCTGAAGTAGTATTCATATATGAATTTAACATGCAGTTTCACTGTTAAAAAAAAATTATTTTTTCATACTTTAAACTTGGATTGAATATTAAAAGGATGAATGTTTGCATCCTGCTCAATTTCAATACATCAGTATTAAAAACAGTTTTGGTGAAGCTTCAGTTTTATCTGCATTATAGAACAAAATGGTATATAAAAGTAATTTTTGTTATTGTTTTCAAAAGGAAAAATGGGATTGTCCAAGTGTTTTGGGATGTAGTTCTTTAAGAAAAGACTTCACTATTTGCTACCTCTAATAATTTATAAACAGTCTCTTGTCTATGAGTAAAGACACACAAAGTACTAATCCAGAAGAAATATCAGACTAATGAGTACTGACATTTTGTGTATACAGCTGATCTAGAATTTTTCAAAGTCAAGATGATGAGAAATTCAATCTTCTTCACTGAATTGATCATGTTGATGTGAAAAGTTTGCTAAACACATAACATTCTTGGTTTTAATAGTCCAGTCAATATCACTTTTTCTTTACATGTATAATCCTTATAGCTATTCCAGAACAAAAAAAAAATTAAAGCCATCTAATATTTTATGATATATCCATAAGTATTTGAGCTCTGTAATTCAAAAAATCCCCTTTCTCCTAAGCAGCATTCCCTTAAGGTACTCAAGTTGGGGAGTGGAAAAGCCTCATTATAATCTCCAGTTCCTATTCAGTCAGTTAGTCAATTAGTCAATTAGTATACACTCTGGAGTTTACTCAATTCGTATAAACTCAGGCAGACCTACCCATAATTGAATTTATGTCAGATAAGATGCTGTACTTATACATCCACTGGGAGCAGAAATGAAGGCATCAGCCATAAGGCACACAAAGATTTCTCTTCCCTAAAATCTCAGTGAAACAGCTGCTATTTGTTTTTAGATTATTGTGCAGATGCTTAAAGAAGCCAGGGACTGATTTACCTGACTTCCAAGAATACTCAGTCATTGCTCCAGCTGATAATATATGAGGTCAGGCTATCTCATGGCATGAAGAGGATAGATGACAATGTTTTGCCAACTTACACCATTATCAATGATGTAAAAACCACCTATGTACTCTTTCAGGAATTACAAATGTCAGGGCAATTTAGAATGGATTTGGGGCATTGTTAATCAACTTAGATGATCACAAGCTCAAAACCTTAACTGGTATACCCTACCAGTTTTTCCTCTCAGGAGGACTGATTTCTTCACAAAATTACAAGTCATTTCTCATTTTTAAACTGAGAAATACACAGCATGAAAACAATTTTTTTAATAGTACCATGTCATTTCCTTTTCTGATTGTAAATTTTATTCTGAATATATCCTAATTAAATGTTACTATTCATAAATTATATGAGGGAAAGACAGCATCTAATTGCAATATGTTCCATTCACAAGTCCTCCATCTCTAGCCCACACAGACAATGAAGTCAACTGCACAAGTTGATATTGATTCATCCACATGATCTCAGAGTTGTTTCTTTCCATCCTCTTCCTACAACTCTTGCAGTGCAAAAGGACAGTGAACAAGGTTAGAAGCTGGTCCTTGTTTGTAAGGTGATGTACAACTAAAAGTGAAAAAAAACCCTAAAATGCAATCAACTTAAATAAACTTAACTAAATTTCAAAAGAACAACTGTATCATTACAACAGGGCATTTAGTCAGTATCTAAAGAGGTAAGTGATTAAGAGATCCATGTACTGGGTCATTTTTCTTGCATAAAAACAAAACAATGGAAAATTACAATGTTTCCTTAATACTTACCATATTGAACAGTTAAAAACGTTCATATTCTGAAGGATTTATTCAATTATGGAAAAAGACTTGTTAAAATAAATAGAGCATTTTAGCTCACCCTGTGAGAAACTCCTATTAAGGACAAATATTTGAGTCAGAAAATTTTTTAAGCTTCAAAAATAAACTGTATGGCTAAAGGAGATTCTTTCAAATGCACACTGAAAATCTTTAATTCCTGTTCTGTTTTTACAGATGTAAATCGTATTTCATTTAAACTAGCAACAGAAAGTACAAAATTCAGGCCACACTGTCTAACCACACAGTACTCCAGCTTTCAATTTATAATCCTTTATTTTTTATTTTTATTTTTTTACTCAACAATTTACAACAATCCTCAGCAGTTAGAAGTATGAATACCTTGTAGTCAGTCACTGATTGTCCCTTGATTAGATGCTGCTCCAGACTTCATTTGTTCACATTACTTGTTTCTTTCTATTTTCAGGATCCACAATTGCAATCAAATCTCAGACATAAATAATCACAGCCTACTTTAGCTGAAAGGGGAGTTCTATTTACACAGAGGAGAGTCCTGTCTTTTTCAAAGCATAGAGAAGGAGATTTTGCCACACACATAAAGAAAAGTATCTGAACCTTTCATTTTTGTTTCTGACTTAGTTCCACAAAGTCTGCAGAAGGATGTTAGATCAAGTGTAGAGTCTGATACCCTGTAATATCAACTCCCATCCTAACTGTGAATTCTAGTTCATTCTTATTCCTAAGGAAACATTCCCAGGCTCAGGTGTCACCTAACTGTAACATTACTCAAGGGTGGTCTCTGAGGCTGATCTGAGCCTAATCTCAGAAAACATAAGCTGTCTTGCCTTACTTAACACTACTACCCAAACCAAACACTCTATAAATTATCATGAAAATCATCTTCTTAAAGGAATTGTTATTTAATTTTTAGGACACTTCATATTGCTCTGAACTGATGTCGTGGTTTAACCCCAGATGTCAACTAAGTACCATGCTGCTGTTTGCTCACTTACCGTGCCTTCTTGCCGCTGGTGGGGAGGACAATCAAAAGCGAAAGGTAAGCCTCATGGGTTGAGATAAGAACAATTTAATAGTTGAAACAAAATATAGTAATAGTAATGATTAGAGAGAGAGAATAACAATGCAAGAAAACAAGTGATGCACAATAAAATTGCTCGCCACCTGCTGCCGCAGTTTCAGCCTGGGTGGCAGCAATCCCGACACCTTTCTTCAGCCCTGGGTAGCCTGAGCTGCCACACCAAGGGCACCGGGCAGGTGTGGGTCACCCGATGGCACAAAGGTCCTTTTCAAGGGACATCAGCCACCAGGCAACTAAGGCCTCCAAAGACAGGCAGTACTCCCCACCCACACATCCCCCACAGGGACCGGCGTGTGTGGGCTTGTTAGCACTGACTGTACCTAGGAGTCCTTGGTCCGAGATGGTATGGACGCCACAGCTGTCAGAGGGTAAAAGGGTAGAAAGTGACTCACTCCCGTTGGGGCTATGCAGGAACAGTTTATTGGGGGTCCAGACCCCAAGGCAACCAACAGGGAGTGAGCCCAGAATAGTTCAAAATGAGGGGTGTTATAGGATGTGGAATTGAGGGGTGGAGAGAGGGTAACAACCAATGAAATCGGGTGAGAGGTGGGATTAAGGGGTGACAGACAGGGGTAGAAACCTGAGGCCTTCTACTCAAGCCTTTCAGGGATCGAGTAGGGATGATTAATAGGGAAGGTTTTGGAATAAGGGGCAGAGTCGGGGTACATATGTGGTGTAGGGATAGGAGGGGTTTAGGGAAGGGTACATAAAAGGGGAGTATACATGTCACAGAGTGAACCAAACTTAGGGTAGGGGGATAACAGAATGAACCATTATAATTAACAAGCACATAACACACACCACTACAACCTGCTAACTGAGACCCAGCCCATCCCCAAGTCATGATCAGCTCCCCTGACATGTAACTCTCCCAGCTTATATGCTGGGCATGACATTCTATGATATGCAACATCTCTTTGGCTGGTTTAGGACAGCTGTCCTGGCCATGCTCCCTCACAGCTTTTTGTGCAGCTCCTTACTAGCAGTGCATGAGACACTGAAAAATCCTTGATTTGAAGTAAACACTGCTTAGCAACAGCTAAAGTATCAGTGTGTTATCAAGAGTATTCTTATACTAAATCCAAAAACTACAGCACTGTACCAGCTATTAAGAAGAAAATTAACTTTGTTCCCAGCTAAAACAGCTAATACTAGTCCAAAATAAAAATAAAGGTGTTGCAAATCCCTTCTCTGACTATAGTATAATTTTAATACTTTTGTTTATGAGTTAAATAATGTGTGTTTTAGAATGTGAGCATTTTACTTAATTGACACATTTTATTTTCCACATGTTCTTCAATAACCATCAAAACCTGGGACTACTCCTTTACTATAGGATTAATCGTTATCAAACACAAAGCCATAAGAACATAAAGTAACTTGTCGAAGTTTAGTAAACTCTATAGACCTAGCAGACATTACCACAAAATTAGTGAGTAGGCCATCTCTAACGGTCACATGTCATTATAAATGTAGCAAATTTCTATGCCTAATCTATGATTGATTCATATAAGAAATATATTCGATCCATTAAAGTGGCTTTCTCAGAAGATTGGCAGAAATTAGAGTTGACAAATGAGTTAAGAATTAACTTGTTCATTGAATATGGTCAAATAAATATGAAATTGTCATGCTCATAAAATCCATGAACTTTAGTAAGTAGCATAGTTAATCACGGAGTACTTCCAAGATTGCTCATTGTCTGGACCCTGTCCAGAGAAAGAAATAACACGGAACATATCTTCTTGCATCTGTAGATTTTCATTCCCACACTCTTAAGGTAATCAGACATTTCAGTAGCATATATAACATAGTCTACTAGCAATTATATTAAAAATGAGCTTTAAGGAATTTACGTTACTTACCTACAGAGTACTGTTACATTTCCCAGTCTGCCAATCATCCTTTCTTAGGCAAACACACAATACAAGTCAGACTTTTAGCCAAGATGAAAGTTCCACTTACAACACATGCTGAAATAAAACGTCACAATCTTCCATTGCAAAAAAAGGTGTATCAATAGCAAATTATTTGACAAAAACATCTTGGACCATGATTCTTTTAGAGAATAGGAAGTATGCAGTGGAAAATGCAGAACTGCAGGTACAGAACACAGTCCTTCTAACTTTGATGAATAAATGAATCAGAGGAAGAGTCTTAGAGCCATAGAGGCATACCATAAAGAGTTTGCTCCCCAAGAGAGCAAGGGCATCCAAGAGAATTAGCTGCCGTGTAAGGATGAACACTGAGAGCAAACACAGAAAGAGGACTCCACAGCATGCAAGACATGAACTGAAAGATTCTGGAGATTCAAAGGGCATTGATTGAACTGCATTGTAGTGAGAAAAATAAATATATTTTGCCTAGACTAGATTATATCTGGTAATTTTCTTTTTCTAGATATAATACTGATAAAATGTAACTGGAATCACCAGCACATGCTTTGTGGTTAATATTTACCTCTGACAGGTTAGCCCATACAAGCCAAAATTTAGAGTCAAGGGGCTCATAAACTCCAAGAAGTATTGATAGTCACAGGTTTATTTGGGTAATGGTTTGCCAACTCTCAGGCAAGGATGCATCTTCAGTCCCTGATGAAGTGCTGTAGATGCAGGGAAACCTAGTTTGAGAGCAATCACAGGAGCCAAGTGTGAGAGACTGAAATGGTTAATGGCTTAATGGATTGTTAAAATCACTGAAAAATTTTTGTCCACTGTAGCATATTGTGCAAAGGAGCAACTTCTCACCCTAACCCACCCCTCTCCAAATATGCCTACTGATTTGGACTGTGGCAGGAGCTTGTGATAAGATAAAGGTGCTACTATTGTCCAGTTATCCCAGGAGAAGAATGTATCCACAAGTGTGAGTGACTGGAATGCTGATGGCTCAGACTATCAAAGTGCAAGCTGATGATGTGCAAAGTAACCACTCAGGCACTGAAGGGGTGCACACCTGCCATCTCAGGCTACAAGGCTCCTGCAAGACAAGGCAGTATTTCTTTGTCCTTATACAAATGACTCAGCTGTCATAACTCCCTTCTGGGGAAGCACTGGGACAATTCACACATAGCCTCAAGATACTCAACTCTGCTGATGGGGCACAATATGCCATAAAGGACTCAACTCTGCTGACCTAACTAGGCAGCTGTAAGGTCTTAGAAGGTGTCAAAAACTCCTGAAATGTCCCATGATCCAGTATTACATCATCCATTGTAAAACTCCCTGCCCTAGGGGAGGGATCAGGACATTCTCATCTAGCCTAAGCATAAAAAAAAACCCATATGTGAACTTCCCTCACCATACAGGCCTTCTCTCACCACCGCGCTTCCTTCAGTGAATCCAGATTGTAACCATCACTTTGACAAAACTGAGACTCTTATGACTGAGAAGACCATAAGAAGAGAATCAACAGGATGCCATCAGAATCCACAGAATGGTGATATTTTTTCTACTTAATCTCTCTCTCTGTCATTCTCTTTCTCCCCTCTGTCCTCCTCCACCAGTTTTTCCTATTTTTTCCTATCTGTCTCTGCCTTATATTTAATGTCAAATAAAAATCTGTACTATTGACTTCTGCATATGGTCTCGTTTGCACCTTAATTTGGACAGAGGCATCTCTCTAACAATTTAAATGGCAGGATCGTAACACCAGAGAGGACTTTGGTTCTCAGAGTCCTAATACCCCCAGATGCCTTAAAACATTCTACTCAGGGAAGAAAACAAAAGACAAAGGCTTAGCCTGATATTACAGTAAGAACACAGGATCACCACAGAGATTGCTACAGTGGGTGCCCTTTCAAATATTATTAAATCAATTCTACACAAATCAATTCTTATTGAAATTACATTCATCTAGCCTCCTGTTCACTCTGCTCTGAGCAATGATCTTATTTGCTGCTATTTTCAATGACCCCTGGGATAATAACACTTCTTTTGCTTGCTCCACACATCTCTTGATAGTAATGAGTTTCCCTGTGCATTAGTACTTTTAAACCCAGGGTTAATAAGGCAGTCACTTGTTTATTAGAGACAATAATATTTGCTTCTATCACTTGATGCTGTACTGTGACAAATTTCAAGTGACAAATTTCTTTTTCTGAGAGAAGGTAGAATTTCAGTATGTTGAAAAGTTCTGGGTCACATATATCATATATTGTTCACAGTTTGGGTTCATCAAGGTCACAGGGAACGGTATTTATTTGGTTTCTCCAGATCCAGAAGGCTATCTTTTGCAGATCATACTTTTTGTGTTAGCGAACAGAAAATTACATTGAGAGAAAAAGTGTAAACACGTTATTGTTTTATGGGACGTGACATATAATCTCTATGTATTGTTGGTTTATGAATGTAAGACAAACCTTTACACTATAGGTCATATGCATGTTGAGGATAACAATGCATAACAGAAAACAAGTAGCCATTAATGCATCCTCCCTTGGAGGGACATGAGAAATCATGAGAGAGAACCCATCATTGTAGCCATCCGCTGTCAGGGCTTGCCGAGGGGTGAGTGTGCCCCTGCACTCCCTGGGGGATGGCTGAGAGAAAGTGCTGGTAGCTCTCCATGGTTACATATAATATAAGTTTATTCACTCCAGAGGCAACAGGCCACCTGGAGGGTCCAAGCTTATCAGGTATAACCAGGAAAAAGAGCCCTTCCCATTTCCGGCCCCTGGTTCTTATAGGGGCTCCAGCCAATGGGAAGGGAGAACAAGGGAAGGGACAAACCATCTGGGGTGAGGGGTGGGGCACATCATAACAGAACATACCGTGTAACAGAACAATAATATACAGTGAGAAATACATGCTAATTGCACATTACAACACATCATTTTCGTTGTATGAAGGTTAGTCCCTTTCGTGTGATCTGATTTCTAGTAAAGCATAAGAAACACAGTTGCAACACCTCTAGTAAATAACTTTTGCTAACCTGCTAGCTCAGTTCATCTGGGCACTGGACCAGCTGTACAGAAACAGTTGCCACAGTCCTTGTGCAAGTCCTTATGCAAGGCATAAAAACATGAAAAGGTTCCTTGTTCCATATGACTGGGTCACAGATTAGGGCAATGTTTGCTCAGAAAAAGCAAGAATTTTTGTTTCTTATTCTCTTTTCTTTCTCTTTAATATCTTGTGTGGAACAATTCAGAATTCAGTCCTTATTCATATCTATAAAGCACTATATGTATACTTATAAACAATGAAATGTTATTCTTATCTTTACTGACTTTAGAAGCTTATGTAGCAGTGAGTATATTTCTGTTAAAATGCTATCTTATTTAAAACTGTCTATATATTTAAATATATATATGAAAATGCTTAGACTCCCTATTCTTGAATTTTACAAGTCTTCTCGGTCCTTTAATGGAAACTTTAAGCAATTAGACAAATAAAATAAAATATTTAACTTAAAAAACATCATCATGTTCCTCTGACTCAAATAATAATATTTTCCTGTATTTCAGGATTTATTATAGAACTATTAATTTTTATAATAACTACCTCTTCCTCCTACTTTTCCTCTGAAAGACACCATAGAAGAAATTAAATGGTATGTCTGTAATGAGAATGTTGAAGCATTACTCAAGCAAAATTCCATCTGGGATCATTTGGATCTGTGTGTTAAATAAAAATTAGTAAATTACCTGAGTTGAAAGTCCTGAGAAGAAAATGAACAGATACATCAGAGTTTTTGGCATGTGCATTATATCTGTCCATGTAATACAAAACACCATGAAAATGTAAGTCCAAATCTATGTCCAAAACTACAAAACAACCCCATTAGTTTCATCCTTGCATAATTTGTCCTTTTCACTGATGCATGTAAGGGAGCCAGATAGATTTAAAGGCCCATTTTTAGGGCTGCATTTTGTAAATCATCTTGCTGTATCAGGGCTAGCTTTCTGACGAAAGATTTTTTCTTTTGTGTATCAAATGGCACTTATATTTCATTGCCAATCAAAATAATGACCAGTGACAAAGTAAGAGATTATTACCGTGCAGAAAGGAGAAGAAATATCTTTTACACTGAAATTTTAGGTTCTTAGTAATTTTGGCAAGGTTTTTTTTCTTTCTATAGCAGTATCATATTCATGTCATTTACAACATTCAGTAAAAGCAAAAGCAGAGGTTTCTAAACCTATTTAACTAAAGGGTGTAATTTACAAGATTTTCACAGAAAATTTTTTTACTAATTCCAGAACAAAAAAATTCAGTGCGAAACAATGGATACACAGTAAGAGCTAAGAGACTATTCTGTTCCACGTGGACCATAAGGGATCATATCTCAGCCTTCACTGGCATAGCCCAAAAGACATTTGTATACTACCAAAAACACCCACCCAAAATCAACAGAATCCAAGCCTAAATAACCATAGCTTTCTTTATTATACATTTGGTCAGAAATATATTTTTTCTCACAGCACAGCAGAACACAAGCTATATTGATAATTCACTATAAAACACAGTGAACCGCTGATTCTTACTCTAGTTTTGTATAAATAAATTGCTATACTGCTTCTGTGTCTTTACTGCTGCTTGACAATAAAGGCTGGAGCCTGGAAGGTCACTTTTAATACTTGATAGTCTACAAACAGTCATCAATCATTGGAAATACAAGTGTAAAATACACTGGAATAAATGATGAATAAACATAACCATGAGCCAAGCTCTGACCTCCTTCCTCGGTTTTCACCCAGCCTTCATTTAGGCAGACCTCTTGTGAAGACCGTAGAATTTATAAATTAATCATTATCCACAGTTCAGTCTGTGTCTTAGCCTCCAGTGTCTGCAGGACAGTTAGACTCCCATTATTTCCTTCCTCACACTGGAAAATGGTTGGTAGAACTTGAAGGCTTATGTGTCCTTGCAACATGAAAGAGGAGTTTCCTTGAAGCCTTTTGTTTGATTGGTCTGTCAATGCCCCAGGAAAGCCAAGCCCCTTATGCCCAACCAATCTGTCAGTGTCACATCCACTGAACACTCTGCTGTATGGGAGAGTGGTTCAACTGACTTGTTCAGGGACACAAGCCAACAGTATATCAGAGTTGAATCCCTTATTACAGTTTAGAAAATGAGACCCCCTCCTGGATCTCTTCACTCTCAGTGAAGTATGTTATCCACTGCTGGCACCTGGTAGTGTCCTTGAAGGATTCATGGTAAACAGCTTACAGAATAAAACACTTTATTAATAAACACACTGATAATAGAAAATTGTGACAGGCTAAGTTTTGAAGATGGACAGTGATAGTAACTGACTGCAAAAGACAAATTTAAAGCAATATAGAGACAAACTATAATCACCAATGAAATCTAGCTCAAGATAACCATTTAGCATGCATAGAATATGGTTCTTACCCAATAGGCATCCCTATGGGGGAGAGAGAGGTTCAGCTCATCAACTGATCCTAGAAGTTACAATGGAGTCTTCCCTAACTTCTCCCCATCTCTAACTTCTCCCCATGCCTACCTCACTTCTTATACTATGTCTTCACATTTACATGGAGCTTGAGTTACTCTAGTTACACATACTTTTGCTATTGATTGGTGTAAAATTCTCCCACTTCACTCAGTCAATAAAATAGAGCATGCAAGATCAGTGAGGTGTGGTCATACCTCAGAGGTGGGTAATGTTGGGATGGAGATGTGTGTTAGTAATACAACTTGATTATAATGAACCAAGTTCATCCAAGGAAAGTGATTTCACCACAGTTACTACGTTCAGCATCAAGACATCTTCTCCCCTCTCCCTTGGTTGACAACTGCTATACGGTTTATTTGCTACATTGAGTATCCATCCCTACAAGGATTTCAGCAGAGCCTGGCCATGACATTTCCAGTCCGCTCCACTCCACTCTCCATTTCATCCCTCTTAGAATGCTCTTAAGGTTGCAGGCTTTGCGTGTGGTGAATTATCATTGAATAGATTTCGTGCATACCAACTACATTCTATCCAGGAAGCGGCAGCTACATTTAAATCTCTCATTTCCAGACTGTTACAACTTATGTTAGAATGTGAATATAACTCCCAATCATCTTCCCAGTCCTAATATTTTTTTTTTGTTCAGGTTTTCCATATTAAATAAAGTTACACTTTCTCAGGAATATTACACGTTTTAGTATGAGAGCTATCAACTTTTCAGCAAATGCATTGTCCCCACCACTTATGCTGGAAACTACAAAGTTCCATATGTCACCTTCAGCTTCACTACAGCCTCAATTCTGTGAAGCAGGACAGTCAAATGCAGTACTTCCCACTGCTCATATGACAGGGCTTGTTCCTATAGGTCTGCTGCCAGAATCACAAAAGATACCTGCTAATAACAGCAGATCCAAGAGATAATGTACAGCCACCCCCACAGCTTGCCCCACTCCCTCTTCAGCCCAGGCATTGCTTCGGCCATCGGGCACTGGATAGAAGAGGGCCCTTCCAGTCAGGAGGCCTCCAAGTCGGGAGGTCCATCTCAGAAGGTGCTTCAGAGCTTGCAAGGGGTGCATGTGCCCTTGCACGCTCTCAAGGGTTAGGCTAGTGAACGGAGGATAAAGAAGTGCAGGCGACTCTTCGTGGTTGCATATAATATAAGTTTATTTCACTCCAGGGGCAGCAAGCCCCATGGAGGGTCCAAGCTTATCAGAGGCAACCAGGGAAGAGCCCTTTCTATTTCTGGTCTCTGATTCTTATAGGGGGATTTAGCCAATGAGAAGGGAGGAGAAAGGAGGGGACAAACCATCTGGGGTGAAGGGCAGGGGAGTTACCAGAATACACCAACTTAGGGGTGTAACAGAACAATATAATATAGAGATACATAATATAGGAATATGTACTAATTATACACTGCAACAATAATGGGATGTGTCACTAACCAAGGACATGACATAGGATCATTCCTGGCATGCACAGTGCAACAGACATCTGAAAAATATGCAGCCAAATGATACTGATGCCTAGATGTAGTAGTGTGTAATTAGCATGTATTTCTATTTAATGTATCTCTGTATTTTATTGTTCTGTTAGTTGGTATGTTCCATTAAACCCCCCTGCCCTTCCCCCAAGATGGTTTATCCCCTCCCTTCCCATTGGCTAAATTTCCCTATAAGAACCAGAGACAGGAAATGGTTTGTGGCTTTCCTTGGTTGAACTGATAAGCTTTGGACCCCCTGGGAGCACATGGCTCCCAGGGAGAAATAAACTTGTATTATATGCAACCATGAAGAGTCGCCAGCACTTCTTCGTCCTCTGTTCCCTCAGCCTACCCCTGGGGGAGTGCAAGGGCACACATACCCCTTTGCAAACCTTGAAGCCACTTTCTGAGATGGACCTCCTGACCCAGGGGGTTTCCCGTCTAGAGAGGCCTCCTCCTACTGGTGCCCGAGGCCAACGCAGTGCCTGGGTTGAAGAAGGAGCAAGGCAGGCCAGGGAGAAGGCTACACCTAGAGGTTTTTCACATATCTCTGGGATTTTGGGTTAGCTGTATGTTATGGTTTCACTCATAAGCTTTCTTGTTAGGCCTTTCCCATCATCTGTGAAGCTGCATTTAACATTCCTTCTGAGATAAACAGGTTAGCAAGAATGGTGTAGAAGGCTCCCAGAGGGGTGGCAGAGGTGAGACAGAATGCTGGTTGGATGGGATGAGGGGTGGAAGAATTGATGAATGTCATAAATGTGGGGTGATAAGGACTGTTTGTGCATGTCTTTGGATCTGGAAATTTCCATGAAAGAATCTGCACTTTTCTTTTACCTCTCTTAATTTTGTTTGGAAGTTTTTCTTCCTCTGTTTTTAGGCATCAATACAGGTGGCAACTGTTGAAAAAAATGGTGAAGCTTTTTCCAAATCAGCAGAGGTGGATATATGCCTTTCAAGAACATGTTAGTTAACTTATCCAAGTGAAATGCAAGATATTTGTATGGAAATGTCTGCTGTCTTCAGGCTGTTGACAGTGGATTGATATCTGCAAATAGCCCTGACTTGGAGATGATGCCAAAATGCATACCTTCTTTAGCTCATACTGTTGTCTGTTCTCAGGTGGATTTCCCTATTGAAACTGTCCCAACCTGCAGAAATAATTTCAGGAGTATTGCAAGAAGGATTTCAGTTTCAGATTCCAGCATCCTAAGTTCAGAGCTCTGAGGTACAGATTCACCACCTTTGGCCTACATGCTGTTTAATTATTTGTGCAGCTCTAGAAACAGTGCCAATGGAAAAGGACAAGAGATTTTCCCAAAAACATCTGAGACTTTGGTGATTTATCAATGTGGAACTTAGGAAATAGGTGCAGATAGGGGGTTTTGAACTTGAACAGGGAAAACAAGAGACCTATTGAACAAATTTTATTGACTATTATGGTGTAGTTTATTTTTTGCATGCTGTTTCTTTCTCTCATCTTTGCCAAAACACCTAAGTTTCGTGCTTTCTCTCCTTATACCTTGTTCTATTTAGTTCATTTCCTTCACTGAGCATCTTTTTCTCTTGAATTTCTATCTTGCATATGTAGTACCTCCTCTGTGCTGTGTGGTGGTAGAAGAGACCTTGTTTAAGACAGCAGCTCCTATTAGACAACAAAGAAACTTGAAATAATAACCCTGGAATATTCAAGTTCTCCACAGTTAAGCATCTCTCTGACAATGGTGCATAACCCCAGAAATTGCCATAATAAATTTACATATTTGGCTCCTGACTTCAGGGAGAGTTGCAGGAGCTCAGCCTTGCATCAGAGGAGGTAGAAAATACCAATATTTTTCAGAAACTTCACTCAATTTCTTCAGTCACCTTCAAGGCGTTTGGGAAGCAATGCACATTTTAAAGGTCAAAGATGAGATGAATCTAACCACTAGTACACGGTAGTCTGGGCACAACAATGAATGAAAATAAGTTTTTTGTAGCTTCATTTTAGCTTTTTTTTTTTAAGAAAAGCTACCATATAACAAAAAAGCTACATGAATATTGCTTCCACCACATCTTTCTTAACTTAGAAATACATCCAATACAGAAATCAACTAAAAGTCCACTGTACCATTTATTTTTCTTTATTTCCTTCTGGTATTGCTCTTACTGCTCAATAGGTCAGTCACAGACTTCACCTCGTTGAACCAGCTACAAGATTGTTGAAATCTGTAAAACACCACTTGGCTCCATTTCTGTCAAAACTGCTAAGTCACATCTGCCCAAGATCTAAAAGAGATTATTCATAACAAATATATTGATCTCTTCATAACCATTTTAGCTGAAAGATTTCTCCATAAAAGGAACCTTCACTGTCTGCAGAGTTATAACAGCCTAGTAACGATATGTTTGAACTGCATGAGACAGCCATGTTTTTTTATGAACCCTTTATTTGAAGCTACTGTACTTTAAAGTGGTATGCAGAATGGAATGAAACGGTTTCATTTTATTTGTCTTACTTAAAACTTTCCAGTTTTCTATGCAACTGGATGATTGAAATCATGGATTTCCTTACACATCCCACAAAGCAAAGCCACTAACATAGCCAGCATCTTCCCTCTTTAGGTTGAAAAGCATGCATAGGATGTCTGTATATTGCAAATTCTATTTTCAGCTAAGGTATTTCAGCAAAATCTCATGCCAAATTCAGTGTTCAGTATCTTTGCATATTTCAGTACATTTTGCATGCCATTTCTTGAAATAGTCAGATGTTATTCTTAAAAAGTTATGGTATGCATTTTGAAATCCATGTATAAAACAAGGTCATCAGGGAGCTTCCATTCACTCTATTTTTTTTTTCCACAGAAGAGAAGTAACCACCTGAACAGTGTGCACAGCCTCTACAAAGTGTATTTCTTCGTTTGCTGAGAGGGCACAGTCAAAGCCCCACAAACCTCTGCCAAACCCCTGTAAGAAGATGGGACAAACAAGAATCCTCTGTATCAGCAGTTTCATGTCCAACCCACAGCACTGTCAATAGCATTTTGGGCAAGGTCTCAAAAACTGATCAAGTCCCAGTAGTTTATGAGGTGAAACTATGTATAAATGTTTATATGATGGACTGATGCTAAAAGAATCTGTTCTGTGCCAGCAGAAATAGTGTCTGAAGATGAAGGATGAAGGGGAGCATGTTCTTGGAGAAATGGATCTGGAAACAGCCCTCACAACAGCAACAAATCCCTGTATGTCCTGATCACCAAGGGAGTTTTAGAGATATGTTCACATTTGGGGGTGTTAGCAGTTGAAATCTTTAACCCTGGTAACTGAGGTTTAAGTACACTACAGACCTGAATATATTCTCCTCATTTTGATTTTGGGATGCTAGACTTGATCTACATGAAATCTAATACACACTGAACTTGATTCAGTGTATTTTAAGTCTAAGCACTTTTAGAAATCACAGACATCCAAAGTAAGACTTTGCATCTAATTGCAACTAGAACAAATATTTTAATCTCATCTCATGTGACAGCCTAACAGCTGAAACTCTGATGAAAACTAGAACCATGATTTAAGTAATGAAAAAGTTTTTGACAATTTCTGATATGAGAAACATCCACAGCTGTTTCACGGAGAAGAAATGAAGAATGAAGAAGATAAGGGTAAAAGGAAGAGAGAGATAGCATTCAGTGGGTAATTACCATGGTGAAATCCTTCCTTCTACTTCTTTCTGTGTTTCCCAGCTTGATATCTGCAGAAATCGTTTCAGCACAGGGGAGTGGAAAATTTCTTAGATGACACTAGACTCAGATTCTGCTTTGTTTACTATGAAGGATATTAATTTGAACAGCTTTGGTTTAGCACTGCAGACTGCAAGCTAAGCAATATATATTTTGAAGTTTTTGATGGTTCTCGTATATTTGCTTGTTGAAATGTTCCATTTGTCTCAAAATTGTCTCTCTTCTGTCCACGTTTAGTGAACAAAACAAAGAGGAACTACCTTAGATCTAAAAGGGAGTCTTTAATAGAGCCAGGATAGGTGACATTTGATTTGCATTTACTTCAATTATTCTACCCAAAATCCATTCTATGTACATGTAATGAAAAATAGAAAGCCATGGAAATAGAGAGAGAAGACTTAAGAAATTTTAAAAAAAGTTATCAAGGGAATGATACAAGACAGCAACCAGTGAAAAGAGAAATATACTTTCTTATTAATTTCTCTCTCCTGTTTACCCTTCCTTTTTCTTCTTTCATTCTGCTTTAGTTTATTTACCCCTTACTGACTGATCTTCTTTGGCTAACAAGATCAGATTCACCACCTCTCTTGCACATTAGCACTACTAAAACAATCATTGGCAAAACCATGTAACTGTACCAATAAATCACTGTATCGCATAAAACATCATGAAGTAGGTTTCCTCATCTTGAGCTTAATTTACTCTTAACCTCCATCTGTGAGATTCCTTAAAGAGCATAAAGGTTTTCCTGCTGATGCCAGGACTTCCCTGCAGCACCTCACTATTCTGTAGCTCCTGTGACAGTTCCACCATCAAGTCTGCCAGACAGGCTTGAAATTCTGAACACAGTACATATCTTGCCTGCCAGAAGTTAAAGTTATACTTTAGTCACAGCTGCTAGATTTCTTCACTTTCACCATTCTTCTCTCTTCCATTATATATTTATTCACTGAGTCCTTTTAAACATCTGATTACCATTTATGAAGATTCTGGTGCTGCAAATGGGTTATTCCACCACAAATGATTAACACTGGCATAGTCTGAAGGGAAACTAAGTTATGGCAGTTGTGCATTATTATGTGTTAGCTGAAATGACGGCACCTCTTCTGCTATGGTTTTATGACCCTTTAGATACAATGGCTAGAAAAATTAACTGTTTACTCTGGAAAGGTGGTCGTACAATTCCAGAAGTTAATTCAAAGAGTTGTTTTATTGCAAAAGGTACATGAGTTAGAATAGTTCCAAGGTGAAGTGTCATCTGCAACTCCCATGATTAGTGGGTCAAATTCCTGACTTATCAACATGTGGGAAATTCTAATCTTGCAGTGACAGCTTCACAGTTGCCAACTGATAGCCTGTGACTTTTTGGAATGTTCCCATCTCCACAGCCTCATCATCCATGCAATGACCATTTTCTTGTGTATTTGGACTAAAATCGAACAGGAGAAAAGTAGAGAGACATTGTTGGCAAGTGTAGTCAGTAAAAATATCAGAGGACTGGGGGAGGTTGTTGGTTGCTTGTTTTGTTGTTTTGGGGATTTTTGACTCATAAAATTTCTCAGAAAAGTTTCAGTGTTGCCAACTTGGATGCATTTGCTGAAATGTTTATGAGATTTATGAATTGAGATTTTGGCCTTTAACATTCATTTTTCAAAACAAAATCAAGTGGTATTTCACAGAAAGTAAGTGCAATAGCGAAAAAGACCATCTTGCAAGGATTTCTCCTGTAATGGTTTTTTTCCTTTTCTTCCACTTTCTAGCCCAAGCCCAGCTGTGCTCTGCAAAGGGAAACCAAGAAGAATGACAATGACGCACAGAAGTGGATAAAAAAAAGCTTTTTTTTTCTGCTTTTCATATAGCATAAACATTTATTAAACCCTATCACCTATGTTCATCTCCTCTTCTGCAGAAAAGGGAAGAAAGAACTCACTGCCTTTGTCATGGCTCCTTCTTAGGCACTGGAGTCCTACATTCTCATGGAGACAATCATCATCCTTCATGCTGGCTGATAGAGGAATCAGCTCATTTCAAACCAGCACATTTTTCCATCTTCCCTCAACTTTTTGTGGAGGGGTAGCAAATAGCCTGGGTCACCACAATCTTCTTGAAGAACTTGAGTGGTCAGAAAGAAATTATCTAGCTTTGTGGTACCAATAGTGGATTTCCTCTTGAGAATTGAAGCAGGTGATAACAGTAAAACTGGATGAAAGAGGTTTCCCTGTGGAAATATCTGCTTTTCTTAGATACTTGGATATTAATACAAATTCTTTGCTTAGATTTAAGGCTGTACAGTCCTGTAAGCCAGTAAATACATTATTGCCACTTCTAACAACAGGCTACAAGCTCTGTATTGGTGCTTCAAGGCCTTAGGGCTATAGCTTGTCTTAGGTTTGTAATTTAAATGCAACAAATTGGTGGAGAATGCAGTCAACCTGCATGTACTTTTTACATGGGAATTGTGTGTGGAGCCCCCCTAGGAATGCTTTTTGGAGGTATACAACCATAGTAAATGGACAGAACATGTTCTTACTCGACTATCAAGAATATTACTTAAAGTACTTTACCTCTAAGCAACATAGTCTGTTAAAATTTAATGTAACAAATCAGTGGAGAATGTAGCTAATACGGGCTCCAGTTTGGGTATAATAACAAAGACCAAATGCCATTTCATTAGCTTATCCCAAAAGTTGTGACTATTATCTGTCTGCTACAGTATTCACATAAATCCAGAACCAATCCAGCATCCTGATATACCATCAGAAGGCATAAAATCCCCTGCAAATTTCAAAATTTCTGTAGGAAGGCCTGATAGCTTTCAAAACAAGGAGGGCAGAGTAGATTTGGTGATGATGACAGGACCTGGCCACAGTCCAGGCAGCCAAGCATGTCCAAAGTGAGGATGGAAGTCCCAGGTCAAGTTAGGAAGTCAGTTCAGGAAGAATGGATGGGTTAGGCCAGAGAGATGAAAGGCACAGGCACTGGCACAGGCACAGCTGCAATGTAGCTCTGGCAGGAATCAAGGATGTAAACTATCTATCTGCCCTCAGTTCTTTTCACTACCTCTGGATTTTCTCCAAGAGTCAGACCCAAAGTTGCAGAAAATAATGGCACGGACTTCATTCTCAGTGCAGAAATGAAGCCAGCCTTATTTAGCATCGGTCGTTGCTTTTATACCTTTACAATTAATTAATTCCTTATTCTACATAATTCAGTGAAAGCATTGTGTGTTGTGTGGTATACATGGTTACAACCTTTAGCAACATATAGCTGCAGTCTGTATCAATCCAGTTTCTTTTGCATAAGCTGCAGGCTCCTCAATTTTGTGTCTTCTTTTCTTTGTTCTTCATTCCCATGGCTTCTTTCCCACCAGTGCGATGAGTTCGCTTGCACTGGATTCAGGAGACACAAAAGCAGGATTTTCCATTCCCATAGGATTTTCTAACCGCAAACAAAGTTACATGACAGCAAACCTGGTCTTGAGCATCAGTAACTAAGCTCTTAGGAGGGGCTTACACTTTAGACACTGAGAGGCATTTTGTTTTGTCCTCAGTGAGGAAATCCACAAAAAATAGCATCACAGAATATGCCAAGTTGGAAGGGACCTACAAGAATCGTCTAGCCCAGCTCTTAGCCCTGCAAAAGCCCCTCCCCAATAGTCACACTATGTACCCGAGAGTATTGTCCAAACGCTCCTTGAAGTCTGTCAGGCTTGGTGCTTTGACCACTTCCCTGGGGACCTGTTCCAGTACTCAACAACCCTCTGGATGAAAAACCTGTTTCTAATATACAACCTAAACCTCCCCTGACAAAACTTCAGGCAATTCCCTTGGGTCTTCTCATATAGAAGAGATCAGTGTCTGCCCCTCTTCTTCCCCTCACAAGGAGGTTGTAGACAGGGATGAGGTTTCCCCTCAGTCTCCTCTTCTCCAGGCTGAATAGACCAAGGCACCTCAGCTGCTCCTCACATGGCTTCCCCTCAAGGCCCTCCACCATCTTTGTTGCTCTCCTTTGGACAGTGTCTAACAACTTAATATCTTTCTTATATTGTGGTGACCAAACTGCACATAATATTCAAAGCGAGGCCGCACCAGTTGGGAGATCCTGGATTTAAATATCACTTCATTATATATTCATTTGGGTCGGAACAAACCAGCTAGTGTGTGTGTATGTGTAGGAAGGGCTAAGCTTGCACCCCTCACTCTGTCCTGGAGGATACCAAGCTGTCAGTGACCTAAATGTCCCACTTGGAAGGGGTGACATCAGTGGCCAAACCCCACATATACCACCACATGTGGGCTACATCTTGGCCTTTTCTCTGGGGACCTATCACCGCCATGTGAAGCTATGGAATTCCACAGGATCCTCAGGTGACAGCTATTTAATTTTCTAATTCTAATCTCCTCCCTTCTTTCTTTGCTCTTTTAATCTCTCTTTTCTTTATTTATTCTTTTGGGTAACTTAAAACCAATGAGCTGTGCTCTACTAAACCTTGTGCTGGATTGCTCTGTGTTGGGCACTTCCGTGGAATGCTTCTTCCTTGGTCGTATGTTATTCCTGAAATCTTTTGTGAAATATTTTATTTTCTTATTAAATTACAAAGAAATCTGTTGGGAAAGCATGTTGCCATTATCTCTATGTGTGAATTCAAGAAAACAACAAACTAACAGCTCTGCAAAATTTTGGTTAAGTAAAATATTTTGAAGTCTTAAATATGAGTAATATTCCCAATTTGGCTTGTGGTTTCAAAACTAGGTTGTTACACCAGTGCAGAGCAGAGTAGGGCAATCACCTCCCTCGGCCAGCTGATGATGCTTTGCCTGATGCCCCCCAGGACACAGTTGGCCCTCCTGGCTGCCAGGGCACTGCTGGCTCACATTCAGCTTGCTGTTGACCAGGACACCCAGGTCCCTTTCCACAGCACTGCTTTCCAGCATCTTGTTCCCCAGTCTGTACATACATCCAGGGTTGCCCCATCCCAAGTGCAGAGTCTGTCACTTTTCCTTGTTTAACTTTATATGGTTGATGATTGTCCTCTGATTAGTCGAGGTCTCTCTGCAGGACCTCCCTGCCTTTGAGGGAGTCAACAGCTCCTCCCAGTTTTGTGTCATCTGCAAACTTGCTTAGTATCCCTTCCAGTCCTGTGTCCAAGTCATTTATTAAGATGTTGAAGACCACAGGGCCCAAGATAGAGCCCTGCAGAACCCCACTAGTGACAGGTCACCAGTCTGATGTCACCCCATTCGCTGTTACTTGTTACTGTTACCTGTTACTGTTACAGCATGAGTGAGCTCAACTCATGAGCCAATCGCTCACCCACCACATGAGGTTTGCTGTGCATTTAGCCACCAATCTCCACTTTGCTCATGAGATTGACTCTGTTAACAAGCAGCAGATCAAGGAGAGCATCTTTTCAAGGACCCGTTCCATAAAGTTGCCATCCATTTTTTTTAGGAATCTTCTGGCCCAGGTTGTATCAGCTGTGTGATCCTCACAGTTAATTTCTGGCAAGTTGAAGTCCCCCATAAGGACAAAGGGAGTTGACTTGGAAGTGTCCCTTAGTTCCTCAAAGAAGAATTCGTCAGCACCATTGTCCTGGCTGGGAAGTCTATGGCAGACTCCCAGGATGACATCTACATTATTTGTTTGCCCCTTGATTCTTATCCAGAGCATCCCAGCTGTGCCATTTCTAGCTGTAAGCTCCATATATTCTAACCCTTTTACTACATACAGTGCCACACCTCCACTTCTTCTACCTTGCCTATACCACCTGAAGGAAACTGAAATCCTTCCTGGATTATGGTGGCAAACAAGACTTTCTTTTTTTTTCCATACTTTTTTCACTTCTTTCATTACTGAGATTCTCCATCTAGACAGTCATAAAAAAGATCACCACAGAAAATGTGTCATTAATTAGCACAACTCACCTGCCCATACAAATGAATATGGAAGCATTGATTTCAATGAACACCTTTGTTAGAAAAAACTAAGTAAAACACACTGGAAACTTTCTTGATAATACAGTATACAGATTAGCTTATATTGTCAGAGTAATAACCTGTTGGCATCTTATTTGTAAGAAGTAATGTTTCCTACTATGCAGCAGAGTAACTAATAGCTCTGAAGTACTCACCAGAAAGTTGAAAGGTTGGTTTTAGTTTGATTAAACCCTTAATAAGAATTTTTATCACAGGCTCATATAAAGCTTCAGTGTCACCAAAATTTGGCAGAAAAATGAACAGTACATTTCATATTCTGGCTGCTTGTCAGAATTGCAGAATAACACAAAATTGATAAATTGGACATGTAAGGTAAGAAAAGGGAAATTCTATATATCAGAACCTGAAAATGTCTAGGTTTAGTATTGATAGAAATATTTATGTAAGGGGGTAGTTTCATATATATACTGTTAATTAAATAGGAAAAAATAAAATTATGTAATAAAATTGTTTTTAACAGCAGTTCCCATTCTAATTTCAAAGGTTTTTGAGAACCTTACTGCTTATGAAATGTCCTAAAGGCTTCCATGCTGAGGAAAGACAGAAATTTTTGAAATCTTCCATTCAGCTCATTTGAAATCAGGATTGCGTTTGAAGTCTTCAGGTAGCGTTACAAAAAAATCAATTGAACTTTCCCTGACATCTACATTCATTTTAAATTAATTTAATAATGCACTTGATAACACACTTTAAAATCATCCACATAAAGTCACAAAGTTACATGACTCTTCAGCAACACAGGCTGCTAAATTTATGAATGCTGTCTGTGAAACTCAAACTTGACACGTCTCACAGTGTTGAGGGAAATTCAATATGTCTTTTACCTCCAGCACTCAAACATGACTAGGTTGCCCACCAGATGTATAATCCTAGAAAACAACTGCAATTCACAGTTTCATTCATCAGTCAAATCAGACCTTTCAAACACTAGGAGAAAACCTCTCTGAGCAGGAGATTGCACTTTGCAAGTCTGCTGCATAAGGAAATAAGGAGTCCTTACATCTGAAAAAAATGACAGACATCTGGAGTCACTGAATTTTATTATTTTGTCCCTCCTTTAAAAAGCTTGGCAAAAAAATAACATTTAACTCTGTCTCTTAGGAATCTTTTAGAATCTAATAATATTTAGCAAAAGTTATAGAGTAGCACATGTAAAAAGGCAAGGGAAAAAAGCAAAAAGAAAACACAGAGAGGAAAAGTAATTTAGAAAGCATTTAGAATGCTGGTCTCAGTAGCCTAAAGGAAAATCAAAGAAACAAGCAGAAAATATCCATCTGCCATATTATTTTTTAATAATGTCAAGAAAAAAGTCAAAATTCTAATTTAAACCCTGAGGAACAAGATGTAACTTTAAAAATTATAAAATTTTTAAAGGGGTTTAGTTATTTTTTCAATTTTAACCTACTCCAGACGGAGTCAAAAATAATCTAAAGTGAATGAGATTAAAGAGATGCCTTTAGAGACCAGTTGCCTTTTCTGTGTCTTGTTCATCTGATGGCCAGTACAATGATTGAAGTTCTTTTACACTTCAATATGCGTAATAGACTGAAAATGCAAATAAAATAGAAGTGTCCAATGTCATCTCCTCAGATAAAATTTGACAACAGACTCAAACTCATAATTTATAAAAGCAATATCCAGTGTTTCTGTGCTGTTTTTACAGTACAAGTAATAGGTTAGGGGGTTCTGGAACATTTTTATAGTCTCAAGAGTTTCCTTCTCCAATACTTTTGAATCTATATGTTTATGGTGTTTCTACTATTTTCCAGCAAAGCCCTGAATCTTACTTCATTTTATGTAACTCTGCATTTTCCTTTTTTCTCTCACTACTTTCTGACGTGGATATTGTCCACAGTTTTCTTCAGTCTTCCTAGTCTTAACATAAGGATAGGGCTTATCCTTACAGTTATGAATAACATTATGGTGATGCAAAAAAAATTGCACCCTCCCCTGGCAGGATTCCAAAACTCAGCCTCCACTGCAACAATACACAATTCAATCCAAACTCTTTTCCCAAACCATAGTTATCCTTTTCTCCTTTTTTTTTAAGCAGCCATAACATTGAGATGTCACACATCCCCTTACTTTTTATGACTGAGGGGAAAAATATTTCTCCTGGAAGCCTTGGATATTCAGGCTTTTTCACTCAGCTTTCTACTCTTGAACTTGGCCTCCTGTTTCCATCCAATTGTCCAGAATTTATGGGCTTTGGGCAGCCCAACCAAATCAGTTCCCAGGCTGCTTCGAAATCAGCTGATCTCCAGGAATCCCACCTACATATTTAAGTTTTCATAGAACAAAGGGGGAAAGGAGGGCGGAGTGGAGCTGACAGGTTAGCAGTGCTTCCCTTTATGATTCCTCAGGGGAAGAAAAATAACACTCTAATGATTTAAACAGCCTGATGTGTGTCAAGCCTATAAGTCAGCACTAAAGAATTATATGTATAACATACCCTATAGCAGCTAAAAAATGCATTTGCCATAAAGCAATACTGTGTTATTCACCTAATATGCTCCACAAATCCANCAGCCAGCCCCAAGCAGCAACTGCTGTTGCCAAACAGCTTTATATATTCATATTTATATACAAAGCATGGTCTGGAATATCCCTTTGGCCAGTTTGGGCCAGCTGTTCTGGCCGTGCTCCCCCTTGGCTTCTTGTGCCCCTGCTGACTGGCAGAACATAAGAAACTGAAAAGTCCTTGGCTTGGTGTAAACACTACT